>JAQGAV010000371.1:0-34871 GCA_034691345.1 Phasmarhabditis papillosa
CTATAGAAGCTGTAGATTTAGACCTTTACTTCAAAAATGCGCTCTCTTTTATTTAACACCGACTCTCTCCAGGATACTGCGATGGAAAGCTAGCGCAGCTGTATACAGACTATAGTTGTATTAACAGAATGAAAGACTAATACGAAGACATGTAAGAGTAGGAAGTAGATCTTGGAAGCAGGTCGTATGATGATCTGCAACTAGTTTTTAAAGTCAATTCTAATGAGAAGCGAACATTGGCTCTCGTTTTTTCAAAAATAATGATGCACATTTGGAAAACGCTTTTTCTTTCGTACTTTTCTTCAAAGAGCAGTAATACACTAAGAATTTAACTTCCTGTAGGTACGAACATGAAGGCGCACAACCCTGTTGTGCGCCGTAGCAGGGAACGGCGGCCAGGAGTGGCAAAGGGTCCAGTTTTAAAAAGTCGGAACTCCGTTTTGTGAAATTCTCACTCCTGAGGTGGTAATTTCGTACTCCGAATGAGAGGCCAGTGTGTTTTCTGAGCACCGATGGGTAAGGCAGGGTCCCTACTATAATACGGATACTGATTTTGCTTTTACAATCTGCACATTCCTTACATAACCGGAATTTATCTCTCATTCTATGTTAAACTGACCTATCGGTGTAACCGACTCCTTGTCGACCCATAAGATATCTAGATGAACGAGGATTGAACATTTTCTCACCTAAATAACAAACTCTTATTTTAACTTGGTTGAAACTACTTTTGGACTTGAATGGCCAGATCGATGTTGAATATTCGATAGTTTTCGACTGTTGAAGGAAGCGCAACAAGTACAACACATTGAATAAATCTTACTCTTATTGATTAGATATAGTCAGCGTCAAGAGTAATGATAGAGTGTAAATAATACAACGCTCGTCTGAGCCCCTTTTTCGAGCAACGCGCCAGCATCTGGCGGCTACTCTCCGTTCAATATTGTACTTTGCAAGTACGCGCTTGCAATTTGCGTGCACGTGTGGTGTTAAAAATTCCTTTAAATACGCAAGTGACACTTCATTATTACTCTCGGCGCTGACTATATACTACTACAGAATACTACTATTCTATTCTAACTTTGTAAAAAGTATTGGCTAAAGTGAGTGGTTCGGTTGCCTTCTTGAAGTTATAATTTATATTTGTCTAACTAACCTCTATGACTGTACATATGATATGCCAATTGACGACTATCTGAATAGCTTTTGCTACAATATTCACATATATACGGCTTAGAACGAACATCGTTGTATACCTAGAAAGATAGCATTTATAGTCTTAAAAAAGTTTACAAAGGTTCTAAGGACCGGCTAAATGTATCTGAGCATAAGTCAAACTTTGAGCTCGTGCTCTTTTCTCGGTTTACTTGCTTACCTTCATTGGATGCTTTGGCTCGTAGCCCTTTTCGGCAAAGTCAGGTACTGGCATATCCTGCAGGGTAGGTCCATTGGAGGAGGTTGAAGGTCCAACAACAAGAGGAGCACCGTGTAACTGAAATGATTAAGCCTTAATCATTAAGGATTGATTAGGCTGTATCGATAGAATATAGATAGTTGGGGTCATTTTCTTCAACTTGCAAAAACCTACGGCTTTTGTTGGCTTTTAAAAACAGAAAACCGAGTCAAGTCGGCTGAATACGGTGGGCCAATTAGAATAGAATATTTGGGCTGTTTTGATCAAAGATGTTTGGCATTTCCATGGTTTTAGCCAGTTTCTATCCAGTCTTATTCGAATTCGAAGATTCTTTATCAAGGTGTGGCACAATTAGGGTGGGGATTCGAGACACCTTAACCCATGAATAAAAATGTTTTATTCCCGGGTCTGGATTGCAATGATTGTCCAGAGCCGACACACCACCCTGGGCGCAATCCAGGGTGATGTGTTGGCTCAGGACCATCATGGCAATCCAGAAATACCCCCCAAATCACTGGCCCGGTACGGCCCGAATTCAAAATTTCTTTTTAGCCCTACTTTTCCAAACCATAGCCCACCGAAGTGTTACCCCTGGAGAAAACAATCGACTACTGCCGAACCGGGATCGAAATTCCCCCCCCCCCCCGTGCTCACCTTCTCTTCTTTCTCTGTTTGGATGTCCTCCGGGTGTTTATGGTACAACATTTCAGTGTAAGAGAAGAAACTACGACCACACTCGCACTTGTAGCCTTTGCTAGCTGAAATTTAACACCGTTGCAACAAATGATATACGTTACTAGAACAGGAATTTGATAAACTTTTCGGAAAAATTTTAACCACGGACCGGATGATTACTTGGCCCTGGTAAGAAAAATAGTCTTCTCTTACAATGAGAATTAGGGTGGGAACTACATTTCTTTTGTTTATACTGTGCTAAACGTGAGATTTGACTCTTAGAAATAATTTTGCGTGTGCAACCTTTCCCTTATTATATCATTCCGTACTCATTGTAAGCTTTATTCGACGGACAAATCGCTTGCAGGGGTATACGGTTAATTTTGCAAAGGAGTGCGGATACTGAGGGATAATACACTGAAACTGAAACGGATTAGCGCTCCAGCGCAACATTTGCAGTCCTTTATCTGTAAGCTATTAGTCCGTCGACTATAATCATGGTAAGATTGAGTATACCCAGTCATATTAGCTTGTTTCTACGTTTCACTAGTTGAAACCTGGTTCAACCATAAAAAAATTCGCCCGACAAACTATTTTAGCAAAATTGACTACGAGCCAGCCCATAGCTAATTTTTTCTTCAGGGGCGGGAATTTCATGGGCTGCATTTATATATCCTGCTACTTACTGGTGTGTTGCGAAGTATGGTACTCCAACTGACAAGAGAAATCAAACGCCTCACCACATTTGCCACATACATAGGGCTGAAAAGGGCAAACAGTAAGGATTATTAACAATTTTCAAAATAGATGTCTACGTAAACGGGTCAGATAAAAAAGGATGGCTTGGTGGTACAGGGTCTGCACTTGTGAGGTCACTAATAGGATGAGGATTCAAGATAGTAAATTTATATTCCCGTGGCGGACCCTTACTGGGGTGCCAGAACCGTCTAGGTCTCGAATCCGCGCCCTACTCACTAGGATGGACTAGAAACTAGACCTACTAACTACAAACTAGGTTTTTAGATCAGATCTAATTCTATACTATCTTTCTATGTGAAACACACCTGTGATACGGCATGTACCCTCTCATGGGCTCTCAGAGTGTTCATATAATTGAAGGTAAGTCCACAGAATCTACATTTATAGTAGACAAACCCATTGTCATCCTTCTCAACCACAGTAACCGGGTCAGATTCCACCGAATCTTGCTGAAAATAGAAGAGCGTATAGAATTTTCTATAACAACTTTGGAAATTGTTCAATATAAGGTTGTTTGGAACTACAATCACAAATATGGAATAATGGAATATCGTCTTTTTCAAGGGCCGATTACCGTATACCCCATATCGAGTTGGGAATATTTCACTCCACTACAGTATAAAAGAGAAATTTAAACAGTATGTATAACAATTCAGTTACGGTTACAGCACTGAATGGGATGGGAAACACATAATTTTGAAATTTTAGGGAGCTGGTTGGATACCAAATTCCCATCCTAAAGTTATAGCTCTCATTATAGGGGTGGGAATTTGCTCCTTAGACCTTAGGGCTAAAATCTGAGAAAAAAACTACCCGGAAAGGATGAAACTCCCCAAGTAGGGTGGGGAAACGGTACGGTACGGATTGCGGTATACCGGTATTCAATTTCGGGGTTTTTGAATTTGTTCATACCGGTATACCGGTATTTTTTGTAAAATCCGTACCGACACCACACCCTAACCCCAAGCGTATATAACCTGTACAACATTTATAGAATGTAGTAGAATCTAGGCAAGCGTTCGGGATAAGTATTCGGCTCAGAAATTGATCGCTCCGGTTTGCACTCTAAGCGGAACTTCGCTTTTGCTATCTCTGCTCCGATTATCCGCAATACGAAATGATTCAAAATAAGAAACATCCCGAATTCTTGTTTCCGGACTAACATATTACCATTCCAGACAGCCCTGGCCACTTTTCTACTGTGCAGCTATAGTGGAATTTAAAAGTAAATAGTGTTTGAGAACATTTAAAGGCTTATTTGTAACACCTTTTCATTCAAAAGTTGGCTAAATACGCAAATTTCGCATAAAAATACATAGAGGACTTAGATTTTTAACTCTTGGATATCACAATAGTAACTAATTTCCAGAGTTGTTAATGAAGTTTTCAATTTTTAAAGTTTAACAAGTCATAAGACCGTAAAAGTCTCTTCAATCGTTGTGCTAAAAGATGGTTTCAAGCGGAATATTTGCATTATAGCAAGCTTCTCAGGTAAAAGGAGAACACGCGTTATGTGAAATCTTTATCTACAGATCCAAAAACGAATAATCAACAACGAGATTCCAATAATTACGGTTGCTAAACGACGGACGGACAGATCGTTTCAACATGACGCGTGTTTTTCTTTACCCACAAACTGTACACAACAACTCACTTCGACTACCGGCTAGAAATTAAACTATTCATTTGGGGGAAATGTTTGTAATTTTAGAAACAAGTGGACTTTAGTTGTAAAAGTAAAGTACCCTATCAGTAAGGCTCACAGGAAACAGAACTCCCTTGGGCTAAAGGTGTTATGGGCTTCAAAATAGTTCAGTTTCAGTTACCTCAAATGATGGGTGGGAAATGCTCACGGGACAGCAGGGGGTGGCAAAATAGCGGGCTGCCCGGGGCCGAACATTTTGTGTTTCTGAAAGGGCCAGCCCTTTCAGGCATAACGACTTTAATCAATGAACACCCGAGCCTAAATGGTGCACCTGAGCCCGGTCGGCCCACCTCTGCCGAACCGGATAAAAAAGTGGATTGCGGCAAATATCTGGTACTGCCTTTTCGGATGAAAATTCCTGTGCGCTGCAAAATTTGTCACAAAGCTTGTTAGATCTTTTATAGATTTACATTTCATTTTCTGTTTGACTGTGGTAACTAAATTTAATTGTGGAAACATAGTTTTCTATGTGTTTGTTGTTTCGAAAGCAATGTTAGGAGGATTCATTCTTGATATTCGGACATCATAGTTGTTTACAAAGTGTGCTTGAACTACTTTTAAATACTTTAAATATCAACTTACTAAGTTATCCAGTGCCTTTGGCGAGTTTGCTTCTACTCTCACAAGAGGCGTTTCAACAGGAACACTTTTAGGTGGTGGGGCAGTCTGTAATGACCTTCTTTTTTATTTTGTATCTTGGTGTCTATTTGTATACTCAAATTCGAACGTAAAGACGACGTGTTGAAATTATTGGTCTATTCAACAACACCATTTCCTTTAAAATTTTCAAAATACGATCTTTTTCATGAAAATACGCAGAAGACACGGCCTATTTACTCTTTAATGAAATTATAGTTTTTCGATAAAAGTGCCTACCTGACTAACTAGTTTGGCTATGGGAGTAGCCTCACTCAGCTCTTCTGCTGCATTACTTGTGGACTCATTTGTCTCACCCAGTGACTGAAACATTTCATTTATTTTTAAAGTTGTTGAAATCATTTGAGTTAAGTTCCGCTGACTAATAGTTTGTTGATGACTAATAGTTTCTTGTCAAGTTCACGGTTCTTATCTGATTCATCACTAAGTTATCCAGAAAAACTTCCAACTAGGATAGTTTCTCTAGTTAATTCCAAAACTGAAGCATGGCAGGTGATTTAGTGTCATATCGAAAGGGCAAACAAGACCGGTTCAGTTTGTGTGAATCCCTTTTTATAACCCTTTTATAATATGATCCCCGTCTGAACTAGATTGCATTCAGGATGACCGGATACCCATAAATACGGGCCGATACCAGCACATACCAGAATAGCCATTGTTTTCGACTACGGGCCGGTCCATTCTCACCCCTGGCCATTCGTTTTTAGTTGGTTTACAGGATCAAATATAGTATCGGTTAGCAAGATTGTATCAGATCATATTCATTCTTTCTTTTTCTTAACCAATAACACTTACATGTCCATTCTTAGAGCCTTCTTTGGCAATATTACACGCGTTCATCAGCTCTTCAAAGTCATCGTTGCGAGCTTTTCTCGCCTAAACAATTGGCTAGAAATGGTTACAAAAGACTTTAACTAGCAAATCAGAGAACTAAAAGGTCCGATCCTGCTTTCAAGGAAAACTTTTTAGAAAATTCGGTCCGAACCTCTAGAGCAGCGGCCGTGAGCCGAGTTTTTTGCAAATGGGCCGCGAAAAGGGCTGTAAGGAATTCCGTAGAAGCAGTTCTCAATCGTTTATATAGGCATATAACTAGTACTATAGATCTGATGATATATTGTAAACGTTTTGTTGCTTTTTGCAAATAGACAGTTATCTTTGTAGAAAATGGTTGATTTTGCTAGCCATAGAGCCCACCTGCCAAACTTTTACTTTGACCATAATACCTTGATTTTCAAGCCAACCCTTATGGAAATCACTTACTAGCGTCAAGACCGGAACACTTAAAAGTAAATTTACTTTGAAGTTACTACTTGAAACTGAGAGCTGTGTAATCATAGACTTCATAATAACTGTGTAGTATGGTTCAAGATGTAATCATATACATCTTGAAACATACTACAAAGTTACTATAACGTAATTCGTACCTCTGCAAATGATTCCATATCTAGTATTTGTGTTGGGGTTGACTGATGTGGGGCTTGTCTTATTGGCAATCGACTTTGTTGGATGAGAGAGAGCTCTCTGTGCCTTTAGTTGAGACTCGACTGGCTCTTGCGGGGCTGTGTAATAGCCGGCAAGAGAATTCACTCAAACACGCGTCATACAACACCCAGCGACATGACACAACTATATTGTATATCTAACCACAGAATACAGTTTGTTTTAGAAGGAAGAACGGTAGAATGCAATGTATGATATGGGATATGATCTTAATTAACGCTAAAGGGGCCACAAACTCATTTTCACTTCAAATTTCATCACAACATCGAAATTCAAACCAACAAGATCAGCTTTAAGTTACCTCTGTAAACAGTTACAGACGATCTAGGATTGAACTTACCTGAAGTTCTTTAGGTATTATTAAACTATCCATGATACCAAGAGGCGACTACGAGTTGCGGAGAAATCTTGGTCCGACCCAACTTGCCCAGATGGCCGACCCTGATTTTACTATTGGCATCCTATCTACCAGCTGTATCCGTGCAATTGCAATTGCATCGAGTGGATAGTGGAGTAAACAACAAATCGTAAGTGTAACAATGCAAAGAATGCTATACACAACCAGTCTGAACCTAAAGCCGATAGCTCTCGCAGAGTACAAACAAACAACACAAATGAGAATATTTATTAAAAAGAAATTGGGCAAAACATTTACAAAACACTGTCTAGAATGAGGTATATAACTAGAACGATTAAGCGAAATAAATAAACAGGTAATATATCTTTGGATAGGCAATTGACATTTAACAGAACATGAAAACAATTGAGAATATAAGCAATAATAAGAGTGAGATCCTCTAAACAAATAGTACCCAGGGTTACAATTACAGTAAATGCTTAAATAAATATATACAGAACAAATCTACTACCAAAATCCTTAGTCACTGTCTTCCTCAATCATACTAAGGTTCACCTTCTTTCTTCTACCGGCACCACCGCCTCGAGCGACACGACGAGCTGCATTCCTGGCCACCTTCTTCTCGTTCATACGCTGCAAATATATAAACTTAACATAGACTGTGCATTAGGCTTTTACTAAATAGAGCTGGGATGTTATTTAAAGATAAATACCACGAACCCATCAACGCAGAACGCCCTGTGACTTTTTGTATAAATTTTGGATTTGTATAAATAACGCGATTAGAAAATTATGAGATACAACAACTTTTTAGCTGGATTAAACTATTAAACTTCCTGGTTCAGTTGCAACTTTACACTTCTCGTGAACATTGCGCCCATATGCTGTTCGCCAAGCAAAAAGAACAACCGAAGGAGTGAAAAAAAGTAGTTTGGCACCACGACGCAATTAGTGAATTGTAAAATCACCTTTGCTGCTCCCAGGTCCTCGTGTCTCAGACCTTTCTCGTGGAGAGATTCGAGAAGTTCTGCAAACTCCTCAGCATCAGCCTAAACAATGATTTCATGATCATACTCTATATTGCGGTTACCTTGACATCATGATTCTTAGTGTTCTTGAGCAACGGTGTCAAACTTGCTGTGAAATCATTGTAAACGACTTCATCTGTCATAAATTGAGAGTAGTGGGGCAGAGCATCTCGGCACTACAAAAAAGAGAAATTAATTTACACTAAAATAAATAATAATTCATACCTTATAGAACGATTTGTCATTCATCGGTAATTTTGAGACACAGAACGAGAAATAGTAATGTAGATTCTTGTTCTTCTCAATGTGCGAACCGCTGAAGAAAAAGTTACAATGTAATTCAGTTACTGGGAAAGTTACCCTTTCGCGAGATCAAAACGATGGCACAACTTCTCAAGCAGATTTTCGGCATGTTTTTCTTTGAGGAGAGTAATCAGGAATCTATAAAAGAAGCAACAAAAAAATGTAATACGAATAATGATCCTACTCGAGAATCAATTTGAATGCCGATAGTGGAACATCTCTGTTATCTCGAGACAATCGAGAAATGAAGTCGGGCATCATATTGTAAACGATGCTGCCCTGCAAATTTACAAATCAATAATACCTTCTTTAAAAATATTAGGATTATACAAATGCATTATTTAACTTACTCTTGCAGCTAATTCTGTGAAGAACTCCCTTGTCAAGGTTTGAATTGAAGGTGTTGGATCCAAATAACACCTTGCTACTTCGGCCATTGAGCTACGCGTTTTCAACATTTGATTAGTGGTCAGATGAGTGAGAACTAGCACCGCTGTCTCACGAACTCTGCTGTCAGGATCACGAGACCTAAATGTTTTGATATGCAAATAATGGGGTTTCATCCACTTACATCATAAAAACATCGTGCGAATATTTCTCGACCATGTTTGGTGCTCGGAAACACAAATCTCCTACGGCAACCATAAGATTGTTTCTCACGGAAGGCCAAGGAGCATTGCTCAGGAAGCTGAAGAACATCGCGGCTCCACGCTCGCTAATTTCTTTGCTGAAACGGCTCAACATATGCAATCGTTTAACTAATAGACAATTGAAATAAAAAATTATTAGATGATGAAAAATGACCCAAATCCTCTCACTAGCCGAAATGTATAAAGAGAATATTCACTCCCTGCATAACCTGACAATGCTTACCTAACTAGCATGAATTTGCTGAATGCAAGAGAAGCTGCACAGCATACATGAGGAGTTGTCAGTGGAGATCTCATCGAATGCACAACGAATGGCAATAGTCTTGCCAGCATTCGCTTATGCTTCATTAGCCGAACGTCGAGAATTTGGTCACTTCTTGTTCTCACACGTTCTTCATCGGTGGCTCCTTGCATATCAGGTCCTGAACATTTTAGATAAATTCTCGAATTTAAGAAATTCCAACCATCGTCTGAGTAGTCAAAAAGTCCTTTACGCATGGCGGATTTATATTCGAACTCCTTGAGCACTCTGTTGAACGCCTCTTGTGGTATGAAATCACCCTAAAACTAATATGTAGTTATCACTGAACTTATGCTATTACCTTTTTAACCAGCTTCATCAAATCAGGAAGCCGCTTTACTTCACGAATGTAAGTTACGTCTGCATGAACTACGCATCGCAGAGCAACCTAAACAAAACACATAACAACGAGCATTTATGTTGGCAATACCTCTCCACAAAGGAAGAGCACTCGTTCAGTAACACGCTCCCAAAGTTCCATGAAGTATTTCCTGAAAGAAAATGGCCCAGGTTACAAAACATTAGTAATACAAACCTCTTTTCTAGAAGATTCTGCTGTTCTTCGGATGGTTCCATTTCATCACTATTTGCTACAGGTTCAATTTGACTATCGATGTACAGGAGGAGATCAGTCACTCGTTGACAGCAACCAAGAACCTGAAGAAACAATAATTTTGGGAACAACGAACTAGATGACATATAGTTAAAGTGAAGGATATTGTTTCTAAAAAATATTTACCTTACTGAATAACCTTCCAACGCCAAGAGATGTTTCTTTCGCTATGTCAAAGTAGACAGTCAAAGCGCTTTGCACAACAGGACACCACAGAGAGCTCGAGGCGGACGAAAACAATTCTAATAACATAAATATAAACTGTGATGCTGAAACGATAAATTACCCTTCTTGACGAACTCCTCAACGGTTGTGAACAATGAATCTGCCGGTGGAACACGAAACACTGGCTCCATGGAGGTGACATCTTTTCGCTAAAATTAAATTTATAAATATTGAATAACATGTTATTGAATAACTCACTTCCGTAGCTAGATTAGCTATCGAGGACAGCGCTTCCGCTCTGATGATTGAGGGATTCGAGTCTTCTCTGACAATCTTCTGGAGACTGCGTAGCCTCGGCCGCATTCCAATACGATCAGCCCTTACAAGTAATATAATAGTTGATTCAATCGCGAAATAAACGAACTTGGCCATGATTGATAGAAGTTTCAAAGCAACCAATTGTTGCTTTCCAGTAGATGTATTCAGATTCTTCCAAATGTATTTGACCACTCCTTCTGGGAACGATCCGGTGGCCATCTGACATATAACCTCTTCGACACAACCACGTTCATTCTAAAATGGGGAAGTACTTAATAACTGCAAACAAATACATACGTCACTCATTCCTTCAATGACGGAAATGAGATTTTCGGCTGTCGATCGGTCTCGCACTTCTGGGTTGCTACAATAAAAATTGTTGAGGAAATTCAAACAATATAAATTACTAACCTGTGATTACTGATGAACATTCTTGTTGCGGCATCTAACAATTCTTTTTTCACATCTTCCTGCGGCTTCCAAATGAGAGTGCACATGGTACGAACAGCTTTGTCAGCACCTCTTAAATTAGCAGTTGAATGAAAAATAAAGGATGGTAATTACCTAATCATGAAATTTTTGCACTCGACTACGAATTTCATTCCCTCCTTCATTTCAGATAATTCTCCTCGGAGAACAGCTCTCAGAGCCAGTGGAATGCAGTCTTCAAGTTCCAATTCGACAATTAGTTTGTTCTAAAAGTGAATATAGATATACGAGGTGTGAGGTGGTCGAACCTTCAAAAATTCTATTTCTGCGTCGAGTTTAGCGATTTTTCTTTTGTGGTCTTCCAACTTTTCTTCTCGTTGCAGATCATATTCATCTCCCTAAAACCAAATCTGTTGATTAGAGATGATAGCTTATTTTCCTACTCTGTTCCGTTCTTCTTCAGACCGATCGATGATGAAATTTCTTTTCATTACTGCGAAAATAACATCGCCATATTCCTCATCAGACATGTCTCTGTAATAATGCAATGTTGAGCGTACAATATCCATACCAACTCTCTGGGTTCGGCTTGATCAGACGAAACTCCCGGTATGTCATCTATGACAGTCGCAAGTCTACCGGTTTGGTAGAGTTGCACGAAGACCTTCACAACTTTTCCAGTCTTCTTTTGCAGATTCTGAACTCCGCGTGCCACAAGCCTATAAATAAATAATGAACTCATCATCTCGAGAATTTAACATAATAGTGAATAATAAACTCACATCTCGGTGGTCTCATCTTCGGGAATATCGAGATATGGCGGGTCATTTCCTCTGAATCGAGGTATGTATTTGTCCAGATGCTCCCTTATTGCATCCGCGTATTTCATGAAGAGCAATTCTGCTCCTTCCACCCCTTCATATTCATCTAAAATAGAAATTGAATATAAATTTACTACTGATAATCACCGATGTTTTGATTCTGAAGCTGATCTCGTTCTTTCAGAAACGCTTCCAATTTCCGCTTGTGTAGATCATAGGAGAACTGAACAATAATGATTAAAAATAATATTAAGGAACTTACATCATGTCCATATGGATTGCACGTGAGGAATACTGACATAAAATGGACACTGGCTTTGCGAACATTTACCGATTTGTCCAATAATCGGGTTCCTAAATCATATAATAATATTTATAAATATATTTTAGCCTACCGATTCTAGAGATCAGTCCCATATTGAGTCTCTTCAGAGGGATTCGTCTTTGTTCGGCCAGCTTACACCATAAATTGACCACCTTGGCCCGAACGGTGGCATTACTGTCTGCCAAATGATCCTAAATAAATTACAATGTATTCAATTTAAAAAAGGCTCTTACCATCAATCTATCGAGCATCCGTTCTCGAGCTGTATTTAGCCGATTGAACTGTCGGCACTGTTCGTCCGTCAGCACTGTACTCATGAGCAGCTCGGTAAATGTAGATAAAATGTAGGAACGAAGGTTGGGCGGCTGAAAACAAAATACAATTTAAAATTTATATTACGAAACTTTGGAACATGTGATTAGATACATCACATTTCCATATCATATTTGAAAGTGTAGTTCAACCAAACTCACATCTCTATTCAAGTAAACTGCTATAGCCATCAGATGAGTGATCATTATGTGAGGAGCTCGTTCTGCCATGGTCTGCATCAATAATCCATAAGGCTTTGGTGAGAACGCCGTGAAGTCGATTTCTCCAAGACTTCCGATGTATTGGATCATATAGGAGAGCAGTTGATCCATATCACTCTCTCCTGAAGAATATCATTATATCCATTGATAAGTAATCTACTAACCATCCTTTAGCGAATTAGCAGCTCCGATAATAGCATCGATGAACGGATAGCTGGTAACAGTGGCTTCCTTCAGATAGTCGAGATGTATCGTTTTCTCCACGAGAATACCTCCTAGCCCTAAATTAATTGCAAATTAAGTTGAGTCGAAATTTAAAAAACTTACTTGAGAAAAAGTCGAAGTTTATACAAATTACACGCAGCATCTTGAATATTTCGATCAGCCATTGACGTGAAGTGGCTCGCACACTGTCGGGATTGTCAAAGAATTTGAAGCACATCTCGACAAGAGCCCTAAATACTGAAGAAGTTTAATTTCAATAATATAAACAAACCTTAGTAAATCTTTGTCAACTTCTGGCGGCCGCCAGAGATAGCGCAAGGCAGCTCGGCGAATCTTCCCTTCACGATCCGAGGATGAGAGATCACATAATCGTGTGAACATTGTGATCATCTGAAATATCAATCATACTGTGAATTTAAATGGCATCATAGCAGCGCAAGTCTCGGTTTTAAAAAAGAAGTGTGCAAGTGATCTCCATAGTATATACTGGCTGCTCCTTTAAATTGTATACATAACTGTTAGCAGTATGCGAATTAACAAAAAACTAAATACAAATAATTACCCTGGACCGAAGCGACAACCATGAATTCATGTCGTCATCCCTCTCTACTTGACGTCGTCCTTTCTTAGCGATACTTTTCTCCCTTAATATTATATTTCAGTGTAATTTGAAATTATGCAATAAACCTTCTTTGAAACTCCAGCTCCCAGTGACTAGTGAGTTTCTGTAGAAGGTAGACGACCATTAGAAGGATATCGGCAATATCGTCACATCGTTTCAGAATCTAAAGTAAATATTATAAAAGCATATTGCATTTGAAATCAATACTTCTGAGGACGGTCTGCCATCTGAGTGAAGGACATCATGGACAGCTCTGGCAACTTCTCCGTATTGGGAGGCAGACAACCGATTGAAGACTGAGGTCAAAAAATTTGTTGAAAATCATGAATTCTCTACCTTCCAGTATGAGCTGTCCAGCATTCAAACGAAGGCTCCAATTCTCGCTTGGTGAATTGAACCTATGCAGAAAAAATCAGATAAATTAAAGGTAGCGAAACTTACTTCAGCAAAGAGAAAAAAGAATCAAAATGGTCATATAGGCAGTAGACATCATTTGGGTCATTTTCCAGACGCCTTTCCATTTCTGAAAGTACTTGAGATTTCTAAAGAGGAATCAAAACATATGAGGTAGATTATATATCTACAGCCGTTATTTTATAAACGCTAAGAGGAAGTAGTGAGAGTACCACGATTCCCCATTTAGGGTATATTCTTACGTAAATTCCAAAATAAACAACGAACCTTGGAACGAGGATGTTACATCATTCTCCTCCATATCTCCATTTTCCACTTTGTAGTATACCGTATTGATGAGTAAGTCATCATCACTGCTCGGTATTGTAAATCTACGGAGAAAAATCAATAAACTATCAGACTAAGTGAAATCTACCTTCTTCTGTGATGTTCCGTCCTCGAGTCCATCCTGCAGAATTTTCACATAAAACTTGTGATCAGAACTAATTGCTAAGAGGTAACAGAAAGGCGCAAATTAAGCAAGGAGCACAAAACTGAGAACAACACAATCAAATATTTATTAAAAGCTAATTACATCACATTTGAAATCTTCATCCGTCAGCTCCGAGAGATATGCATCGGACTTCTTACCATAAGCATAAGCAACTGGGAAACATTGAGTATTGTGGAAGATGATCAGCTCGAAATGGTTACTCTCCTAAAATAAAATGCAAAATTAGCGATTATTAACCTATTGAAATAAACTAACCTTGATCAATATAATTCCGGCCGCTAATCTTCGCGATATATCCATATTGCACAGGGTCGGAGCGTTCAAAAAATCATGTTGAAACCACCGTTTGACAACATCCGACGGCATCTCGCATTCATCGTTTCTGAATACAGGCAATATTAACTAATTGCCAGAAATAAAACCTTTTCATTATGGCGGCCACTAGAGACCGACAAAAATCTGTCCGAACAAGAGCTTCACCACAACCACTGGCCGAAGCAGCTACCAAAAAGTCGTTTGTTTGATTGTGTTCTACCCAGGTTCCAGAACCAAACACTGTACAGTGACCCAGTCTTCCTAAACCGAAATGAATTTTACTCATATACATGTGTCAAAACCTGGATGTTTCAAAACCATTCCGCCACTGGAAGTGCAGGCTTCTGCAACATTGTCCTACAAAATATCAACATTACTTTTGCAGCAAGTGAAAAAGATTACCTGAATGGCAACAGCTCCGACAGTGTCTAAACTCCGAAGACTTGCGAGTTCACCTTCAGTCGACAATTGGCCGACTGAGTCCTTGGCATCTTGCCAAATCTTCATGGCATGTCTCGAAATGAGCTGCTTCGGATTAGAAACAGCAAACCCTTCAATGGGATAATAGAACGTGAAACAAATTTACAAAATACCATTCCTTTTCGCATATTCAAAGGCGCCAGCGCCAACAATACATTGCGGCGGTATCAGTCCAGGAATACCATTATCATGTGCCAATGTAAAGGCAACCTTTGAAGGGAAGCGTACGCCCGATACTGCTCCGACCGCCCCAAACCTTAAATATACAAAATAGAAAAAAATCGGCAGAACATATTGGCATACCGCAACTGATCTGTTGACATGTACCCCGCTTCGCACTCGACTTCACCAGTTGAAGTCAGGTTCGACCCGAAACCGCAATTGAATCTCTGATTGTCTTCTAAAACCTGTACTATTTAGTTAAACAAATAACATCACACTTACTGAGACTATCTCGACAACCGAATTGAGCTTGACAGCCTCCAAACAAACTCGTACAGAAGAATTGCTGGCTGATAAAGATGCTCCTAAATAAACACGAATAAATAATGTGTGCGTAATATAAACACTAACCGCCATGCACAGCCTTCATTGTAGCTTTTCAAGTGCTTCTTCTAAGCCAATTCCACTGAACCTATGTTTCAGAAGAACTGTTTCCCTGTGAACTAGCACGGGAATGTCGTACTTATATTTCGGCAATTAAAACTGTTAGAAATAGGGTAACAAAGGAACAAACCTCGAATATCTCAGGTGACGATTTCCTAATGTCAATCTCAGATACACTGATCGAGATTGACTTTCTGGTTAGATATGTGCTCAACTGCTTCTTGAAATGAACACAGAGTGAGCAATGTTCTCCCGTATAAAGGACAACGCTCGGTCCTCCAGATGTGGTAAATGAAGCACGGGTATAGGATGAAAGCTGATTCAGAAGACGTTTCATAAAGTATCTTAGAATCGGTTCTTTTGAATTTCCCCAAATCCCCCGAAATTTCAAATTCAAATAAGTGTTTTAAGTGTCGGCGCTGTAATTAAGATGTCTCCTTTCTCAGAAAATGATGAATTCATGGAAACCAAAAAAGGAATGCTTGCTTCACCATATTTAATTTATATTATATGTTTGCGAGTATTATATTATTTTCATGTTAGTGTGAACATTGCTTTTATGAGTATTGGACCCGGTTCTTTATACGGGCGCGAAGGAAATATCAGTTTTTATACGCTTAAAAGTCAATACGAAATGTTTTCATATTATATTGAACCTATTCTAATCTGTACTCTTTGGGTGGTTGACAACCTGATTGGTTCACTGAATTAGCTAAGTGTTGGTGGGCGATGAACAAAGAACACATATTAAAAATAATTTATCCGAAACAAGAGGCACAGCATATTGTGGAAATCGAATTCATATAGGAAGAACTATATATCTGGCACGGCCAGATTTGGGGCAAAAGCAGGCCTTGAATGTGATGTTAAAAAGTGAAAGATATAGTTTTAGTTATTAGCAAATGATGAGATAAGTGTACGATACCAGTAATTTAGCTGAACTATCCAAGTTAGAATATTAGCTTGTTGAAGTTGATGAACTTTCTTAAAGGATGGTACAGTTCCAACCAGAAGTGGCAGTGCCTCCATTCTTTTCTAAAAGTAACATTATTTCTTGTTATGTATAGTATTTCGTTTATTAGAAAATCTTCTTTTAACTTCTTCTCGTGATCGTTGTAATTTAGTCTGACTTTTGAGGGCTTTGGGGTCTTAGATTGAACCTTTAAAGTTGTCTTTATAATCGTTTACTTAAAAATAGCAAACAGCATGGGAATGAACTGTTTTATTTACAAGGAAATTGTACAGTATTTTTATTTTGTCTTGCCTTCATTTTCAACAACTCTGCAGCCTTCTTCGTCTTCGTCACTATCACTGTCGGTCATTTTTAGATACTTAGATTTATATTCATCCAGTAGAATAAATGGCTTCTGGAATAGGAAACTATACGGAAAATACTAATTTGCAATCTTTAGTATTAAATGGATGAAATATATTTTTATTGTTGCGTGGTTCACTCATAAAGACAGTCAAAGTATGTAGGAGATATGGTTTCGAAAAAATGGCTTTTCGGGCTTAGGTTATTAACTACTATATAATTGATAGGATGTTAGGATCAATTTGACCAACTAGTTTGCTAGAAATATTAATCTTTGTATTTTCGACCTACCATGAAGCTGTTCTCCGGTTCCCATGTGTTATCTTTTGGATTATCATATCCCTTCCACTTTACATAGTAGTACATGCCGTCTTTACGCTCTTCGTGATCAAGAATGGCTTCAACTATGTAGGCAGCCATGTTTTAACTAGAAGGCACTTTTAATAATGTATATAAAATATAGAGTTGAATAGAGTATTTACTATATAGATGTTATAGGGTTAAAGAGCTAAGATAAAGACCGAACTATTTTTTTCGCCAGTAATCCTTGAGGGCATAGTTCCGATTAGTGTTAGGGGCTTTTCAGTAGGACCAGCATAGAACTATATATAGTTTTAGTATTAAACTAAAATTAACTACTTTCTCTCTGAACTGCGAAAAGTAGGAAGTTCTATTACAGAAATACAAATACTGGGTAGAGGAGTGATTTCAAGCTTAGTTGAACTACTTGATGCGTTGGTAGGTGCTTGTTTACGAATAACACATATCAAAAAATAAATAAATAAATACAGTGAACAGTTAGCTTAAATGTTTTAGACAAAAAATTTTATAATTTTTATATAAACTTTGATAACTATATTGCTTGTGACATCAGTGTACTATTATTTGAATTTGGCAGACGCTACTGATTTTTATTTTTCTACCCCCCAGAAAGTGAAATATGGCGCGTGGTTATTGCTATTGTTGACACTCGAGAGAAAACCAGTGATGTTGAGTTGGTCTGGTCTGGTCTCAGCCCACTTTTTTCAGACATAACTAGTTTAACATCTCTGGAGAAAACCCCTCAATGAAGTAGTCATTTTGCTCAACTGATATTAAATTAATAGTTTCCAATTTCGCTGCTTGGTACTTTACTCAGTTTACTCTGAACGGACAGTGTTAGTTGATTCAGATCAACTTCTGGTTAGCGGAGTTATACTGGGCTATCAAAACACTTTTTGGGGAAAACACTTTATTCATATATTTATTACTAAATAATCTTGTTTACTTGTTGTTTTATCGTCTACCATGGTTTCGTGAGAGTTACTGCTCCACAAATCTAAAAGAAAGTGTTTTCAGTTGACGAATTCCTCAATTCTTTGTTAAATAATCGGTTCAATATGTCTAAACTAGACTTGAGTTACGGAATATTACTATATAATAACCTAATATACAAAATGAAAACATAAAAACAACGTTCACTACAATAAAGATATGTTTAAATAGAAATCATCAAAACAAACCTTTTGTAGCACTGTAGATAACAGACAACGTTAACAGAGCTATAACATAGCTGAATGGTCCAGCTAATAAAAGTATAAAGGGTACCATAACTGTAGAAGTTTGTTAAATAATATATTGTTTCTCAGTAAGTTGATTGAAATGTTTCGATTGGACAAAGTCAGCGCAAATGTATTTTGTCCTTGGTAGGCCCGTTGTCCCTATTGTGACCGTACGAACGACCAAGACCCTGTGTAATCTTTTGAAGAAGACAATAGAAAACAGTTTAAACTAAGTAGTGAACTCAGATACTTTATTTAGCAAATAATTGACACTAGGTACAAGATAATAATTACAATGTGTTTAACCGTATCTTTATATCAATCTCAGAATTAGTTAGTTGGTCATTCTGCTGGTTCCGGTCTGTTGGAATTGTCCCAACAACATTCTTGCGATGACCATGCGTTGAATCTGAAAACCGATATGTGAAATGAAATATTTTGACCCCGAATTGATTATGTTCAAAGAGTGGTGTCTTTTTTAGTATTATTGAGCACAAGAACATATCTATATTCCGGACAGATGTAGGGGACTTAGATTGCTGTGCCGAGACCGAAAAATTGTGGAATCGGGCCGGTCGCGGCAGGGTAGGGCTCCAAAGATTTTCAAAAGGAGCCGACGATTTCCCACCCACCTCTGAGTCAGGATAACTTTCTATGAGCTAGCAGTTCCTATACTATCTCAGACTGCATAAATTAAGTTTATTTTGTGTTTGCATTAAACTCACTTGACTGGTTCCTTCATAGATTTGGTAGATCTTGGCATCACGCATCAGTTTCTCTACAGGATATTCACAGTTGAATCCGTTACCGCCGAAAATCTGAACGGCATTGGTGGCGGCCTGATTGGCCATGTCAGCGGCAAAGCACTTGGCTATAGAGGCATAGTAAGATGACCGAACCTATAAAAAGGTGTCAGATTTCTATTTTTAATGCATATGTTGCGTTTTTGAGGTTTTAAAGTGGTATAAGTAGCAAATTCTACAATATTTCCTATGATGATCAGGATTACCTTGTTATCCACATCACTTGCCGATCTGTAGGTTACAAGTCTGGACAGCTCCAAGTTCATTGCCATATCGGCCAACATGAATTGAACTGCTTGATGCTGAAATAATACAAATTTATTTCTACTCCATACTATATCTCACATTGCAGATCTGTGTTCCGAAGGTCTTTCTTTCCATTGAGTATTTAGCAGACTCGTCTAGAGCTCTCCATTGGATACCAAGTGCTCCTGCAGCAACTCCGGGTCTGGTCATATCGAATGCACTCATGGCAACCTTAACATGAAACTATATTTGTTGGCTCTCATAGACAAGGCTCGCGCACGCCTCGATAGAGCCATGGCGGGCCTGTTTTTCTAAAAAGGCTTTAATTTGCATCGCTTAAGTGTTTTTCTTAGTTTCAAGGACCGACCGACCCGTGCTATATTACCCGATATTTTTCATGAACTGTTCGGTCTTTTGTAAAGTCTGGATTTTGTAAATGAAGTATTTTTTAAAGTTACCTTGAATCCTGCTCCGGGGGCTCCAAGAACATTAGCAGCGGGCACGCGGACGTCTTCAAAGGTGATTGTTCGTGTGTCAGCGCATCTTTGTCCCATATTCCTTTCCTTCTTGCCTCTGGAGATGCCAGGAGTGTCACCATCGACGATGAACGCTGTGAATGCTTTACCGGCTGGGGTCTTGGGATCAGCATCAGTTCGCGCAAGGACAAAGAACCTTAATGTTGTCAAAGTTAGATAATTTTTCTGCTGCACTCTTACCATTTGGCATAACCTCCACCAGTAATCCAACACTTATTACCATTGATAATGTATTCGTCTCCCTTCTTCTCAGCTCTAGTCTTAACTCCGTTAACATCGGATCCTGCTCCAGGTTCGGTAACACAATAGGATGCAATTACTGGTTCAGATGCAAGCCAACCTAAATTAATAAGTCCTGGAAATGATTAAAGTGTTACAGTACCTAAATATTTTGACTTCTGTTCTTCGGTACCAGCAATATAAACTGGTGCTAGGGCAAGAGATGGTCCCATAATAGCAAGTTGAAGGCCGGAACATCCGTATGATAAAGCCTCCACAATCAGTGCAGTTTCAAGAGTAGACATTCCTGGGCCACCTAAATATTCACTTAAACAATAATAATAACAAAGGGTACTTACCATATTTTTCTGGGATTTGGGGGTTCATGAGACCAAGAGAGTGAGCCTGCTTCACAATATCCCATGGGAACTCTCCAGTTTCGTCGTGCTTGGAAGCAATTGGCAGCATGGCTTCTTTTGAGAACTTTAGTGCCGCAGCTTGAATTTCCTTCTGGGTGTCAGTAAGGTCTAAATGAAAGATGATGCTTGTAAACCCTCCCAGACCTACCAAAGCTCATCGAACGGGCCGATGTAATGCATCTTGGGGTAGATTGAAGGCGGCTGACTGCACGAGAAAGCATTACTGAATGGAATGTAGATATAAACAATACAAATAAAAGTGAAACATACAAGATATTGGGAAGAGAATTACAAAGTTATAAAAGTATGAAGAAAATTACAGAACATTTATTTACAAATCCGATATACATATAGTCTAGTTTACTGAGATAACCGTAGAGAATGTTGGCAAATGTCTTATTTATAATCCCATGTATCCGCCCTGGGACTTTACTGCAGCCAGTAGTTGACGAGCAATCACAATACGTTGAACCTAAAGTATTTGTAAAGATTTATATTACTATAGAGTAATTTACCTGACTAGTTCCTTCATAAATTTGGAAGATCTTAGCGTCTCTCATCAATTTCTCTGCTGGATACTCAGTGTTGAATCCAGCACCACCGAAAATCTGTACACAGTCGGTAGCGTTCTTGTTGGCTACTTCAGATGAGAACAATTTAGCAAGAGATGCATAGTAAGATCCGGGTCTTCCCATATGAGCCTCATAGGCACTTTTGTATACCATGAATCGTGACAATTCAGTGCCCATCGCCATTTCAGCTAGCATGAATTGTACGGCTTGGTGCTACAAAAATACTGGTTAACGTTAATATTCGAAGTCTTACGTTAACGATTTGAGTTCCGAAGGCTTTTCTTTCTAATGAATACTTAGTGGCTTCATCCAAACAGCGAGCTGCTACTCCTACGGCAGCGGCAGCAACAAGAGGCCTTGTCATGTCAAAAGTTTTCATGGCCACTTTGAAACCCTCTCCGGGTGCACCAACTACGTTTGCGGCTGGCACTCGTACATCTTCGAAGGTAATTCCACGGGTATCGGAACATCTCTGGCCCATGTTTATTTCCTAAATATTAAAACGAATGAGAGGACAACTGGTCAATTATGCTACCTTACGGCCTCTGATTAAACCGGCAGAGTCTCCTTCGACTGCAAAAGCAGTGAAAGCTTTACCAGCGGGGACTTTTGGATCGGGGTCAGAACGTGCAAGAACAAAGAACCTCAAATGTAATATTGAAATTTAAAACTATTTGGGAGATTTCTAAATGTACCCAAAACACTAACCAATTGGCATGACCCGCGTTTGTGATCCACATCTTTGAACCGTTAATAATGTACTCGTCTCCTTTCTTCTCACACTTAGTCTTGACCCCAGCAACATCTGATCCAGCTCCTGGTTCTGTAACTGCGTAAGACTGCAAGTAATGATTATTATGGTTACACAAAATTACTGAGAACGTACACACATCAGTGGCTCTTCGATCATTCTAGTAAGGAATCTTTTCTTAATATCATCATTGGCAGATAGGATTAATGGCATCTGTCCAAGTCCATTCGCCAGAATTGCAGTAGATATGCCTTAACATCAAATATGGTTTCACATTAATTAGCAAAATACATACCTGAACAACCATATGCTAGTTCCTCCGCAATCATTACACTTGAAATAGGGTCCAGTCCCAGTCCACCTACATGAACAATTTATTGTGTCTTGAAACACCTTTATTGAACATACCGTATTCTTCTGGTACATCTGTGCTCACGAAACCTAGAGCATGTGCTTTCTTAATTACTTCCCAAGGATATTCCATAGTTTTGTCATATTGGGCCGCAACAGGGATAATTTCATCTGTAACGAACTTGCGAACAGAATCACGTAGTTGCGTTTGCTCTTCAGTCAAAGCTAAATAAACAACAATATTAAAATGTACAATAAAAGTTCTATACCAAAATCTAAACCCGAACTTGAATTGCGAACTTGGCATCCACGAGAAAGGGCAAATGTGAAAGAACGCAACGAAGATGTACCTCTGCTCAACATTCTAAACAGAGAAGTTCAGTCTAACAAGAAAAATAATGTGATTTTCATAAAAATAAATAATAATAATTTGGGAAGGTCAGGGTAGACGCTAGCAATACATAAGCCAATGAAGTATACTAAATATCGTATATGATAAAGAACGCTTGTACTTTGTACTCGGCGTATCGCGGCCCCACCAAAAACATAGATATGCTGGATAATAAATTGTAAGAACATATTTCTTGGAGGTAATCTGTAAAAGTTATTTAAGATAGGTATCATACTTTTCTGGAATATAGGAGTCACAGGTGGTTTGAAATATTAAGCGGTTAATAACAATCAGTAAAAATGCTCATTTTGAACTTTTGCTCAACCGCTGGGTGAACAGGTCTCACAACGATTGACGTGCGTTTGTGGTTGCCAGATGGTTGCCAGACACAACACATCAGCGGTCGATTACGCACAACGGATTTATTTAATTGTTCAAACTATTTTTACATTTTAGTGCTATCATAATTTTATTGAAGAATTTTTCAGATTAGTCGAAAATGTCCTCCGATTTTGGAAATCCCCTTAAGAAGTTCAAGCTTGTCTTTCTTGGAGAACAAAGCGGTAAGCATATCTACATTCAGACATACATACATACATATTTGGTAATTGGACTCAAACCTTGGAGAGAGTAACTCAAAAGAATTAATGCAACACACACAGTATTTCTTAACCTTACCACTAGACAATATGCTTTACTTTTCTGAAATAAGTTATTCATATGAAAGAAAAAGTTGAGGTCAATTTCGGTTTTCTAAATCTAATTTCTTTTTAGTTGGCAAGACGTCTTTGATTACACGTTTTATGTATGATTCTTTCGACAACACCTACCAGGCAACTATCGGAATTGACTTTTTAAGTAAAACAATGTACCTAGAAGACAGAACGGTATGCAGTGTTTTATTAAAATAAATAATCACAATGACTTAGGTTCGGCTACAACTTTGGGATACCGCTGGGCAAGAAAGATTCCGTTCTCTCATTCCATCCTACATTCGTGACTCAACAGTCGCCGTTGTCGTGTATGACATCACTAGTAAGTTCTCTTGACAATCCAAAACTTTGGTTTTGCTTATTTTTGTTAACATGTTTAATAAGATTATTGCTGTAGTGGCTTTGGTCGGCATATAAAAATAGTTTACACGTGTTTCTAAAAACTCCCGTTTAGTCGCTTTTTGTTTTTTGTTTTGAGACTAAATTTTTTACCTTTTAGATGCCAATTCATTCCACCAGACGTCGAAGTGGATTGATGATGTCCGCACCGAAAGAGGAAGTGATGTGATTATTATGCTTGTTGGCAACAAAACTGATTTGGGAGACAAGCGGTAAGGCAGTTCAGCATCAAATGAATGTTTCCATTTTTCTAGACAAGTATCCACTGATGAAGGAGAGAGAAAAGCAAAGGAACTCAATGTTATGTTCATCGAAACTTCTGCAAAGGCTGGCTATAATGTGAAACAGGTTTGCTTATTTATGTCTACGAATTGACGCATTGTTGTTTAGCTATTCCGCAAAATTGCTGGAGCACTCCCTGGAATTATTAAGGAGGACGAACGTTCTGACACTAGTAAGTTGTGTATTGTTGGCATTATTAGCTATTTGCATGTGTTTGCTTACGTTGCCTGAGTAGTAGAGTTGACTATATGCGCCCAATCATCAAGCTTAATTGACTTCTGGTCGAATGAGCAGTGGGCTATCGAGCATTGTAGAGCTCGAGACACCAAGTAAACTGATTTGGGACAGTGAACTCTCCTGTTCAGTTTTAACAAAATATAATGTATAGTTGCAGTTGAAGTAGCATTGCCGAATTCAACAGATAACACCACCGAACAACAAAGTAGTTGCAGTTGCTGAACTAACTGATTCTCACCTTGTGCACGTATTTATAACACATTCTAATTTATTTATGTTTTATGTTGTATTTTTGTATGTATTGTGTTTGTATGCTTTATTGGACAACACCGCACTATCTGTGATACTATTTAGATAACCCGCATGGTGTACTCATTAACATAAATATATATTTATTACATAAACCGTTTGTTTCCAGCTACTATTGTCAATATGGACCCTATTCGCCAGCGTCAAGTTCAAACTGAAGAGGGTAGCTGCTGGTGTTAAACATCTCTCTAAAGTAAATTGCTCTGCTGTTGCTTATCTACAGTAGTAACTTATTATAATTTATTTATTGTATTAGAATGTAGATAGCCAGCTAATCCTATTAACATTTTCAAAATGCAAAGGGGTAAGAAGTTTGTTTTGTTCTCGCGTATTTCCTGTATGCATAATTTAAGCTATATAACAACGTTTACATCATCATCTAATTTGGAAATCGTTAATTTATTTCAACTAGTGCACATACGAATCTAACGCTGGGACGGAAATTAACATTTTTGACACACCACCCCATTTATTTATCACTTGCGGTCGGTTTAATGAATCATTTCTGAAAATAGTGAAATGCGTACCGCCTGATTATGATCTAAGCAGTCGATTAGTCACATCGAATGCCGGCTAAACGTTGTTTTATGCGCTCGCTTCTCCACTTTCGTTGCGTATATTCAGTGTTCCATTCTTTCTATTGCGTACCATTGTGATAATTTCTTGTTTCTCCACTAATCTAACTGTTATGTTTTATGCCTGCTTTTGCAATTGAATAAATTAAAAGTTTGACGTTCTGTTATTGCTCGAATACAGAGCAAGAACGTATTGTGGGTAAGAATACTAGGCCGAAAATTGAAGTTTAACTATATAATACCAAAGATTGCAGTAGCTGTGTTATTACATGCAGAACAAAGCCATATTTCAAACATGAAGGCTTTCCTCATTCTTTACAATCAGGGCTACTTCTGCAACCTTTTCTTCGCTTAAATCTTTTGTTTGTTCTTTCGAATAGCTAGAGCACGTTCGAAATGTCAATAGAAAAACAGTGAACACGTAGGCCAACGTAGAGTCCTACCAAGATCAGAAAAGGCCAGTTGCAAACTATTGGAAGAAATCAGGGGGCAGGACCTTGTCTGACCAGGGTGAGAGCAAACCGGTGGCCGAATTTATCAATCCATACCGCTAGGGGTAAAGTTACTAGCAACAAAAACGACATAAAAGTTGCCCGTACGCAACCAGTAAACTTGTTTTACCCACCTCGAAGGTTTGGGTAACTTTAACCGCTTATGGGCTGGGAATTTCACTGGAGGGGGCAGCCTTTTTGGGAAATCGGTCCGTTAGCGGGCCGGAAATTTGAGCTGTCGGTCCGTACAGGGCCAAAAATTCAAAATTTCGGCTCGGGTAAGGACAATATTCATGAAAAAATCGACTTATTTAGGTGAACTTTTTGGATAAATAGTATCCAAAAACATCAATAGGTAAAGATTATTGCATTTCGTATTGTTAATGCCAAAAAATAGCAAAACTAACTTTTTTGTACAATATTCGCTTAAATTGGTGAAGTAGACTAGGGCCGGCCGGGCCGCTTTTCCCAGCCCTCAAAGTGGGTACCCACAATTAGATCGATGAATGCGGCTACGGCCCTATACCGAGTTAAAAGAACGATAACTTAAAGAAAATATACATTATAAGTAAAACCAGCTTTAGCAACGGTTTGTGTGGGCGTGTACCATGCCGGGTATACTGATCTCAACTCTAAAAGTGTTCCCAATTATTGGCAACGTTCTTTAGATTCTGAACACTTTTGTCAGTTGCGATGCTAACCGACTAGATGTTTGAATCCAATCAAACATATTTGCAGGAAATTGTCGACATTTCATCTGCCATATTTCAACGAATTGGGAACTTTTATGGAATTCTGCCTCACGTGGCCAACATTTTCAGCTGTTTTAGCGTTTTTGGTAGATAAACTCGGGCAAAATTATGTCCGTTTAACCCAAATTGGTCATTTCCACGAATAATGCGGATTTTATTGCCAAGGCAATTTAAGATAACAGTCGAAGTATTGTAGTATGTTGCCCAAATTTGTCATATTTCGTATTTGAGTTAAAGTTTAACAGAAATATTTTAGTAAATCAAGGAGTAGAGAGGAGTCAGAGAAAAGCGAAACTTTCACATACTGTATAAAATTGGAGATGAAATTCATTAAACCACGTCAACAGTTATGATTTATATGAACCTCGATTGGTTAGGTTTCAAATAATGGTATTCCAACTGAAGCATACCTACAACATAAAGAAGACCGGTACAAGTGCACCGAAGTGATGTACTTAACATGGTAGAGTTGAACTTAAGTCAAGTTTTCGCCATTTATCTTTGACATAGTACCCATCAAGCTTATGCCAAGAGCAACCCGGTTCACTTGAGACCTCAGATATACCGTACCTAATATTAGTACCTTACACTTTGCTTTATAAATACATGAAACTTTCACAATAATCATATATATAACAATATGTTTACTGGATCCGAAAATAAGATTGAAGAAAAAAAAACGAAGCAATCGTAAGCACTTGCTCTTACTTGTTCAACTTCCTGTATTCCTAGATCACTTGGACTCGGCGCCCCGAAGGTATAATGTTCTTGGTTTGTTACGTCATATTGCAATTGGCTTCTCGTTATTCCTTATCTATTATTCTTGGACTCGCTATCATTGAATTCTCTTCATTTAAAAGGGGCCGCACCTTGCCTTAATCTGTCGAGTCATTCTGCCAAAATGCGTTCTGCTGGACTACTTCTAGCTCTCTCCGTTGGCCTCAGGTTAGTTCAATTTTTGATTTACCTTTGAAACATTTGATCAACATTACTTTTATTAGAACGTTACAAGGTAATGGTGTAGTTCCGCAGTATAAGCTATTCTGAGAAGTAATCTTCAATAAAAATTGAAATCATGAAGGAGCATCTAACTTGATTTGCGGAGAGTAAATATTTTAACATGTTAATTTAACCTATTCTGAATAGTTTCGGGGAAATTAGCCAACATCTTCTTTTTAGCGCCGCACTCCAGATCCAGAATCTGCCTGGAGCTCCTGCCAACGTTAACTTCAAGCAGTATTCCGGATACTACACTGTCGGAGATACAAAGAACCATCAACTCCATTATTGGTATGTTTGCTATATTAATAGACATAACGGTTTGACTTTGAAGATAGAGTGAGCGCCAAGAGTAACGATGGAGTGTTGCTTACTTATTTTTTGGAAAATATTGCGCAAATTTTCCCTTTTCGACGATTTCCTAGCCATTTTTAACGAGATTATTTTTTTACACTCCATCAGTCTCGGCTCTCATTATATAATCTTATTCAAGAGTAATAATAGAGTGTTACTTTCTTATGTTTGCGTACATTTTTGGAGCCGTTTTCAAAGACTTTTTTTTAACACTCCATTTTAACTTTCGAAACGCACTATATTCTATAATGGTATTACGTATACGGTATATAACATGTTTGTTAATGGTAGGCCTTATATTAAATACCCATACTTTCAAACCGTTATAATATTGTTCGAATGAGAAATGTGTATCCAAAGCCATTCTGATTCAAGCACAGTAAACATTGCGAACGTAATCCTGCGATGATACTGTGCTTCGCAGTATCAACTTCATGAGAATTTTAGCACAAACAGTTTCAACCTTTAGCAGAATAAAATTATTTCTAAGCTATCACAGGGCTAACAGAACAAACAATAATCTTCCGTTCTATTCAAAACTACCAGATATATTACACCCTTAGACAAAAGGGATATAATTTGACGGGCTGGCCCGTACCTAGACCAAGTTTTGGCGAGGGCCCGGTTCGGTTTCCCCCAACCTTTGACCACCCTAGACTATAATTGGTATTTCATGCACCAAGGTTCCTAAAGCGGTTTAGTCTTAGCATCTTTATCAGCGTCTATAGCTTTAAACAGATAGCATATTACACTTCAAAAGAGAAATGTATAGATAAAAGTGTACAGTTTGGCAGCGCAGTGCAGCATCAAAAGAACATATTCTTATATTCTTGCAAAAACTATTGAGTAGTAAATGTTTCAGGTTTGTTGAGTCACAGAACAACCCAGCCACTGATCCCGTACTCGTCTGGCTTACCGGAGGACCTGGATGTTCAGGACTCTCGGCTCTTCTCACCGAGTGGGGACCATTCATGGTAGGTAACTAGTGGGGGTTACCATAGACCAATGGTTAAAGTCATTAATGGTAATCCCTCAAACAAATCGCCAAGCTTGCTTGAAGTAAGCACCAAAGAGAATTGCAAGATCGCTTGCAAAGATAAACGCTCCAGCTCCACGGATTATAGCACGATTTTAAAACGGAGCGCGGATACTCACGTAAAATACCCCCAAATCCACAACTATATTACCAGCTTTGTGTACTTTATTAGACTAATATTCACAAGAGGGAATATGATTTTAAATAGTTGAATTGCTTCTATAACAGCGTTAATATTTATATTTACAGGTTAACGCCGATGGTGCCACTCTTAGCAACAATCCCTATTCATGGAACTTGAAAGCCTCTATTCTGACTCTTGAATCCCCCGCAGGCGTAGGATACTCTTATTCCACCGATGGAAAGACTGCTACCAGCGATACTCAGGTAAGCAGCAAAGCTATGCCAGAAGCCTGCTTCTGCAGAAGTTTATAAATCAACAGTTGAGTGCTGAAATTCTATCATTCAGTTTACATTTATTGATATTGAGAGTTTTGTAATAAAGCAACTCCTTACTCCACAATCCGGAAGAAAATAACACTTATATAATCGACCACAATTTGGGAACTCTACGTAATTTCGCTGGAAACACAGCTCAGACTACTCTACAGTAATACATAACTCAATTTATATTACAATATCCCGTCTTGAAATTTTGGATGCACATTGTTTTCCCTACAATACAACGCTCTTGTCTCTCGCCCGAGAAAACTATAGAAACTGGCTTTTTCGATTGTTGCTCCTAAAGGCGCAAATGGAAAGTTTACGAGTTAATTTCCATATTTCTATGTAGTTTCGGAATTGCTACAATAAAATTTCCTTTACAGACTGCTAACGAGAACTGGCAGGCACTCGTCGCCTTCTTCAATGAATTCCCACAATATAAAAATAACGAGTTCTACGTTACCGGAGAAAGCTATGGTGGTGGGTTTTAAGTAGTTTAAAAAGATTGTAAAGGATTCTATGTTTAAAGTTTTTTTTAAATCCAGGCTTTTTTAAATATGCGAATTTAGGAATCTACGTGCCCACTTTGGTTCAGACCATTTTGGATAACCAGGCCAAGTCCGCCATCAACATTAAGGTATGATTTGAAGAAGGAAGTACATTTTGTTGACATGTTTCTGATTTTAAATGCTTGAAAGTTCAAGTGACTGAGTTCAATTCCAGTTTAATTTGAATTCCTAAAAAACAGGAAAAGTCCGGCTTTATTGGTAGATCTATACAGTTTGACGGAGCTTTCAATGCAAGAAAACCACTTCTCATTGAGGCTTAAATCCAAACTAGGAATACAGTTCTAGATTTTAGAACAAACTATATTATTCAGCTAATTAATCTATATTAATATAATTGTTCTAGGGTTTCGCCATCGGAAACGGTTGTGTTTCTTCTAACGAAGGTACTGATGCTCTTGTTCTCTTTATGCACGCACATGGAATGGTTGATGAAACGTAAGTTGTATTTTATAAAAAATACAATATCATCAGTGGTGGGAAATCGTAATTCTGAAACAAGCAATTACTGCGCGTTGGTCAGACGGCAAGAAACTTTCCCACCATCGAAATGCAGCATGATTGATTCTCCTTTATTTAGTTGCAATTAAATCGCTCAAAATTTCTTTAAGCGAATGGAACAATCTTCTTAAACCTACTTGTCTATTAAAGTTTGGCAACTCGGCTCGAAAAATAGTGCGTGCGAAAAAAAAATAGTGCGAAAAAAAAGCCTGTAGCCCAATTTGAGCTTAAGCTGGGTCCGAAAAGATCGAAGCCTTGCATGAAACGACGGTCAAATCTGCCAGATATCAATTTACCGAAGTTTTCCGACAGATTGGATGCGGCTTTCGATAAATAGTTTGTATAGAATTTTGGTACCAACACCGTCTGTCTACCTTTGCTCTGCTGCAAAACGCGCTCTAATCTTTCCATGAAACTCTAGACTTTATAGTCTCTTTGTACCCTCACGTGGCAACGGGTTTATGGCTCTTTGACGTATTGAGCTGCGGTTTTAACTATTCGCAGACTTCTTATCTCATTTTGCCGCAAAAGGAAATCAAGACCATTTAAATGCCTTATCAGTTCGGAATTAAGCACAAAAGTTCATTACATCACACCTAGTAACCATGCTTAGTACTCCTGAAACATTATACAACGGTACAAGGGTTTGTAGAACGGAACGTTGAACCAATGAACGAAGTACTGAGGAACAAACCTATAAAAAGGGCTATAGCACGGATTCTAAAACTATTTTTCGTCGGAAATCCTGGTCCTGTGACTACTAGGCCATTGTTCACGGGTAACCTAATCAATTCAAGGTACAAAAAAACTGTAGTAAACTTATAAACTTTCTAACTATTTGAAATGTTACAGTAAATGGCAACGCGTTGTTACCGAATGCTGCAACAACGACACGGACTCTTGCCCCTTCCATTCGTTCAACGGATTCAACTTCTGCGGGGAATTCGTAGTACAGACAACCAATATGGCATGGTTAGTGAAACAGTTAAATTCATGTAGAAGAAAAAATATAATTGCATATTTGATCTTGTGTATGTTTCATTTTTAAGTTGAAAACGGAATTGAAACTAAATGTTTTAAACCTAATTAACAAATACAACTATAGCCTGCAGGCTATAGTTGTATAAATAACTGTTATTGTTAATCTTTAGGGGTGGCGGTATCAACCCTTACAACATGTACGACAGCTGTGATTCACAGAGTGCCACTGAAACCTTGAAGTTCGCCCATGAGGCCAGAAGACGTACTGGAGAGAATGTTGTCACCTCACAGGTAATAAAAAATATACATTAATATATAGTATATACATAATAATAATAATAATAATATGTACAAAGCAAGGGGCGCGGTGACGCCCAGTGATTTGAAGCTCAAAATCAACCCGATGATACAGTCTTTTCTAAAAGCGAAGAAAGCGTGTCCTCTGTGCATTTTTATGAGAACACTGAGTATTTAGCAAAATTTGAAAGATACGGTGTTGCGAAACGGGCTTTTAATTTTTAACACGGCTTACTTACTCTGAAAGTCGACTATAGTTACAACAAGAACAGGAAACCCTACTATAGACGGCGGACAACTTGCATATGCAAGTTAAAGGTCTGATTGCTCATTTTAGAACGCTCAAATTAGTTTTCTTCACTAATATAAATTGATTGCTAATAAAAAAATAAGTAAGATCTGCTGCTGTACATTGTATTATTGACTATTTCGAGTTTTCGCGTGCCCTTGCTCGGCCGCGTTCCACTAGAATTTTCAGTTCTTACAATATACCCTTGCATAAGCCTTTGTCGGCGACTATATCAACTCCAAGATGATAATGTAAACTAATTTTGTTTATTTTAGTTGAGTACCCCTACTTGCATGAATGAGTCTTCCGTTACAGTCTATCTTAATAGAGCAGATGTACGAACTGCATTAGGAATACCAAAGACTGTGAAGGCATGGGAGATATGCTCGTAAGTTAATAACTTTTTATATTATTATTAATATTTTTATAATACATTTAATAAGTAAAAGTTCTGCAACCTTTTATATTGTCAGACTATGGAACTTTTGAATACTTTCAAAACAAACCTCATTACATGTATAGAAAAAGGAAAACCCACTTCTTCCCTTTTATTGGTACCGTATCCTTTCCGAAATGAACTTCTGAAAAGAGTTTAACTTGAAAGGTCATAAATATATTATCATGGTTTTGAAAACGTAAAACAAAAGTTTCTGTGAAAATGCTGGGTTTTCTGGTTTTCGTGAAAGAACTCGTACCATATCCAACTGTAACTATAGTCTACGGACAAATCTCAGGTAGTTTAAAGGTCTATTTATTATAAGGCTTATTCATCCGTCGACTATAATTTCCCAAATAACAACAACTTTTCTTCAGAAATATCAACTACAGTGAACAGTTCCACGATATGACCAGCCGTGTTCAAAATGCTGTTAATAAAGGTCTTAGAGGTGAGATATTGTCCCATATTAAAGAATATATTAAATATAATTACTTATTACTCCACTAATTACCATATATTCAAGAATATACTATACAATTGTATAATGCCCCTTTTAAACCAAGCAAAAACAGACTTATTCATGAAATAACCAATCCTAATTCACAGCGGTGGTAGGCCGGGCCTGGCCGAGCTGAAAAGAAATTGTGGGCTACCCCTGCTAACTGACTGTAAAATCTAGCTTTAAGCTAGGGTGAAAGTAATTGGTGAAAACAAAAAGAACAAGATATTACTGTATCTTTGATACATAAAATCTAATCTTTTTAGCCATGCTCTATTCCGGAGATGTCGATATGGCCTGTAACTTCCTTATGGGACAGAGATTCTCTAGAAAGATGGGATTCCCGGTTTGTTAAATTCAAAACTTTTATAGTTCCTGAGGGATGGGAGTGTAAGGCCCAGCCCGGGTCGAATTTGTTTTCCAGAAGCTAGATTTCTAGTGCACTGCGATCTCTTAGGATTCCGCGCAAAAAGCTTTTGAATACATACTATAACATATTGAATCTCAACATGCTCTAGTCGACAGCTGAATCGTTTGCAGGGGTGTACGGTAGAATATAGAAGGAGCGCGGAAATCCAAAAGAATATACAAGAAAGGCGATATAATTGTGCGCTCGCATTATAATAAATAGACCTTAAGCTGCAAGCTATTTGTCCGTCTATATTTAATTAGTCAATCTCATATATTTTGTCTAAAAACTTTAACAAATTAGAGTAAATAACTATGTTCACTTTTAGTTGATTGCTCAAAAGAAGAAGTACAATGTTGCTGGACAAGTTGGCGGTTTCCATACTCAATATCAAGGACTCGACTTCGTTACAGTTAGGGTATGTGATAATAATAATAATAATTGTAAGAGTTTGCGGGTCGGATGCAAAATATTATCACGTGGACCGATCAGGCCCGACTCGTTGAAGAATCTTATAAAAGAGGATTTATAAATTATTTTTTTATAAATTATAATTAAAATATAATATGTCAATCTTTTCAATTGTTTCTCAAAGTCACAGTGTGGAACAAAAGCTAGATTTTCAGTGGCCGCAGTATATAAACGCCCGGCGAGTGGATGTCCGGGCAGATTTTAGCGTTCACAGGCAACAATTCTAAACTGATCGGGCAGCCAAAAACTGCCTGGGCACCGACTCGTCCGTTTCTTTAATACGGCCACAGAAGAGACTTCTATCACACACTTTTGAGATCATAACTTTTTGGCTCAATAAAACTTAATATGTTTAAGGGCGCTGGTCACATGGTTCCAACCGACAAACCACAAGTAGCCTTCCACATACTCGATGCATTCCTTAACAAGACCCCATTCTAAGTTATTATTATTAATGGATTACAGTAATTACAGTAAATATAAATGTTTATAGTTCCAGTTAGGAACTAATATACAAATATGTACATGTACAAAGGTTGTTATGTTGCATATAAATAAAGTTTTGATTTAACTATAGATAAAGTGTTCACGGTTCCCCGAGGCGGGCAAATACTATAAAAATACTTCAATTAACGTCTTTATAGGTAGGAAAAAAGTAAGTAGCGTAGTATTTCTTTCTAACTCAAGTAGAAAAGACGCGGATACTCACCACTATACTACCGAGGATCTGTTCTTTTTCTCTATAAAACATATTATGTACTGTCCGTCAACAGAAGACTCGTTCAAAACACAATACAATAAGAATAGTATATAGATAACACAAATTAACTTAATATGTAAGATATATTCAGAATGTTAATAAAATAACTATTTAGTTTAGTTTCTATTGAAAAAGACTAAAACTTCTCCCCGGCCGGGAATTGAACCCGGGTCTCGCATGTGACAGACGCGGATACTCACCACTATACTACCGAG
>JAQGAV010000372.1:0-34857 GCA_034691345.1 Phasmarhabditis papillosa
CCCTAGAGCAAGGTTCGTAGTTATGTTTGTGTGTGTTATATGTATTCTATTATTTCTCTTGCTAAATAAATAAATAAATAAATGACCCGTAATTGTTCTATTTCTCTTGTTAAATATAATATTAATATTATGAAAGTTGAAATACAATAGCGTGGCGCACTGAAAGCGTGCTGGGCCCATAACCCAGAGGTCGGTGGATCGAAACCACTCGCTGCTAATGTTTTTTGCAAAATGTGTTTAATTTTTTAAATCACATTATGTTTTATATAACCTACATGTACACTTTTTCCTTTCCATTTTGGCTCCATAAAAAGGTTAAGAGTTATTTAATCTGAAAATATATTCAGTATAAAAGAAGAGATAACTTTGTTGCAATTTAGCTGTCACTTTTTATTTTTAAAGTTAATTGAGAAGAATGGTCGAAAACTAAAATGTTAGACTAACACTTTTACGTTATATAAAGTAATATTTAATGTATTATGAGTAATGTTAATGTGAGGTATTGTGTTTTTACTTAGCTCTCTCTGTTGATTAAACTACAATTTAAATAAGAAGCGTTTGCAAACACATGACTTTATTAAGCAAACGAATAAAGCTCAAACGTAAATCTTCTTAGAAACGGGATCTAACAGTTTTCCATATTCGTTAGGCTAATTATTTAGCCTAATATTCTCCAAATTCGTTAGGTTATGGCTAAGTTTAATCAAATCCAATAGGTATAATAACTACGAACATATTTATTATCAATTGAAACTATGACAATCAAATTTAAAAGTAGAGAAGAACTGGAACAATTTTTCTATGCAGTTGAATTAAAAGCTGTTATCTTCTGAACCAAATTTTGCGATAGTACGGGGAATAGACCTAAATTAATAATTCTTATTATTAGTATAATTTGGTAGCATAATTATAAATTTATTCTTGGGTTTTGCTGTAAGCCATTAGATACAAGTTACTCCGAACGCACCGCCTAGGGTATTTTGTAGGTTGACATTGGCATAATAAATTAACTAACCATATTTACTGTAACGCATAACGTTGTTAATAGTCATATCTTTTTTTGCAGCATGTTCACTAAATGCTCTTTCTACATCCGTATATCTTTTGAACAGTTTATTCTTAAGAGAATCCAGTTTATCTTCTCCAAACGAAATTACGGTCCACTGGGACGTTGTATCATTAGAGGTCAAAATGTTAAAAGTTATCTGTAAGAAGAAAATCTATTATATATAAATAAGGTTAAGTGGTTAAGGCTCTAATTTCAATAGGTGAAATCTATACATATTAAAAGTGGAATTTCTTTTAGATAAGCAAACTGTTTTAAACTAACCAAATTGCTCTTTTCAAGTGTTTCTTTATGTTGTTCAGTTAGCTTTAATACTTGTAGCTCTTGAATACAAAGCACTGAAGTAGCCGTGTTTAAGCTTACTGATGCTAGAAGGTCTTCTTCCAAACACTGAAATTAATTTGTTTGTCTTAACCACAAAATATGTTTGGTTTTAAGTAATATAAATCAAACAGCCTTTGAAAAATTTATCCAAAAGACAAGAATCATCTTTTTTAGTTAATAGCTGTTGGTAAAAAATAGAGTATAGACTCACAGTACTCCAGATGATCATTAGTTCTTTTGGATTCTGTATTGAACGAGAGAAAATAGCAGCCGATAGTGGAAGAGGACACTTTTCTATCAAATCATTAGTAAATGAATTGTCAATATTCTAAATATAATAAAGTAATTAAAAGTCTATTTCGCTATTTCTTACGCTGTTCATTGATTGACGTCTGCTGCTACAATTCGTTATATCGGATATAATTGATGGAGAATCCCGTACGACCTTGAATTGAATGTTAGAGTAATATTTAATATTTGTACTACACTATTATATACCATACTAAATAGAAAAGTTTAAATAAGATAGAGTGAAGGGTGTGGTAAAATACAAAAATGTTAAAACTAGTTACAAACCTTTTCTTCTCTGGTTTTATATTCATATTTCTTTGGTTTTATATTCTTTGGTTCTATTATCATACAGTCATCACTATTGTCATTGTCTTTCACGATTCTTGCCACGATCTGAAAACTATATTTGAAAAAGAAATTTTGTAAATCTCTTAGTGCAAACATTCCATAGGAACTCAGCCAACTTTTAAACTTTCTGATTGAAACAATAAAGCGATTTATTAAAACTTATGTTTATAATGAATTCATATATGGAAGCTACCTTTTTTTGTTTGATCTCCCGTGATACAGGCTCCTTCTTTATACTGAACAGTCCCTTCCAAACAGCAATAGTACTGGCTCTGGGAACAACAGGTCTATTTTCAACATTTATCTAAACAATATGGTTATTTTCCACTAGTAGTTATTATTTTTATGTACTAGTTTTATGTAATAGTAAACTAACCTCATTAGGTTCATTCTTGACAATTGGAGTTCTCCCCGACGCGTCGGCAATATAAGTTGGTGTAATAGTGGCGTTATCGTACTAAAACAAGGTATTTTAGTCAATACAAAAACCCTTACAGTAGTAGTTTACTAATATAAATAGGTTACTCAATGAAATTTTATGAAGGAGCGCCACTAACCTCGAGAATATCACTTTGCTCTTGCTTAACCTTAGGAGATGGACTAACTACAGGAACTCCAACGATCTCAACATCCTAAACCATAAGAAAATAAAGAATATAATATTCATAATAATATTAGATTAATAAAGTATATTGGTTTACCTTAGCCCTCGTAACGCTTACTGTTCTTTGTTGCGTTCTTTCTACATTACAGAATCGTTTAATTGCTGGTGGGGTAAATATGTGATCGCTATCTGTTGTATTATCAACGATCTTCTGGAAATTATTATGTTATAGAACTGCAATGTTGCAATTGTTGGACTGTTATTAAATTGCTAAAAGCAGTAACTTACTACACTGCTGCTAGCTCTCTTAGACGATTCTCTTCTATTAGCATCCAATGATTTACTCTCACTTGAAGTCTGCAGATTTTTAGAATTTGCCCCGCCTAAAACGTTTTTTTAGCCAGCTTGCTATAAATACTATAATTGTTAGTCGACATATGATATAATTATTACAAAGAAACACTTCTTTAAAACACCAACATACAAATAGTTTAGTTATAAAACTTACATTCAGTATGATTTAGATGTCTTTCCAGATATGGTTGTCCCTTGAATACTTGGCCACAGTTATCGCAGAATACACGGGCTGGCACAGCTGGTTCAGCTGGTTTCACATGAATTAGCTTATGTTTGTTAAGAAAATCAACAGTCTAAAAACAAGGTTTCATCATAATTAGAAATAATTCAGCTATTAATATTCAGTATTTCCAAGTAAGGTTGATGGTTTGGCAGGATTCATGTGTCTTCGAAAAACTTAGTTTTTTGGGCAATTCTATTATCTGCTTATTACCATTTGGTTTGATTGAGTATCTAACGAAGAAACGCTTTACAAAAACACGAAAATCATTCTACTCACCGCAAATATTTTAGTACATTTGTCACACTTCAAGGGGGGATCCACTGATGAGTTGTTTGATATTTCCTGGAGGATCCAAATTAGTAAAAATGTCCAATAACTATATGAAACGAACCTGTTCTGCTGTGATCTCAGTTGTTTCTGCGGTATTCTCCGTCATCGAAGTATTATTACCTGCATAGGTTACATTAAACTTATATATGTCATTTGTAAACCTACGTCTATGTCTGAGTTTATGAATTGAGGGTCTCACTCTGTTTGGATGTTTTTTGCCAATATGTATGTATACTGATTTATAAGACTCATATTCTTTAGAGCAGTATGTGCACACAAATACTTCATCCAGTGCTGCAAAAGACAATTTGTTATAATAAGTATTAAATTATTCAATGTGCTTATATTATTATTCTAATACTAATTACTTACCCTTTTTTCGCAGTTCTTCCATTTCCGGGTGAACAATTTGAATATGACGAGATTTACCCATTTTGGTAGCAAAAGACATTGAACAATGATCACAATCAAACTCATTTTGATCACAATCAGCAGCGACTTGAGATCTCCCTTTAAGATAACTGGTATTAAAGTTTAATAGAATTTTGTATATAATAATAATAATAATTTATTTCCAGTATCGTATAGATCGCTTATGAGAAATCTTTAAATATGAAAGAATAAGATAAATTTTGTATAACTAGAAACATATTCGTTGTGTGCATCCGAGAACATTAATACTTACTATTTACTATCTTGCTGGTTGTTGGTTCCTCCTTATCCTCTATTGACGCATCAGTGTAGTTTGCCGACGTTCGAGAGCTTTCTGAATAAATTCCGAAATGAAGCAATCTTCAATACTTTTAAGTTAAAGTTTAGATTTTAACTTAGAAAATATAAAATAGACTAGTGTAACAAACCATCTTTTCTAGATTTCATATTACTAAGTTGTCTTATCCTCTCCTTTTGAGATGCTAAACCATTTCCTTTATGATGAGACTTAACATGTTGCCACCACGAACTGTATTTTGCATACGAAAAGGTACAATGGTCACAAGGAAATTCAGTACCTAAAATAAATCACAAACTATTTAATTAAAATATTATGGTTTGCTTGTTCATAGCTAAATATATTTTAAGTAACTTACCATAAGATAGTGCACTCTGCACAGCATTAAGACTTTTTCTTGTATTCTGCGAATCTGAAAGCAGTTATAATAAATTAAATTAAAAATATTTCGAAATTATACTATATGAATAGGCAGCCGTGGCACTCTCACATATATAAGAGCCTATAATATTTACTAAACCCATTTCTAACCTGTTTTCTGATTGTTTTCTTGTTTCATAAGCTTTCTGTCCGATATATACTGAGCTTTATGACTTTTCATCATATGATTGTACCGAGAAGCTTGAGATTTATAGATCAGATTACAATAGTTACAGGGAAACGTCTCTTTAGCTGGAATAAACACATATAAATAGTAATTAAACTTTTGATCAACTCAGAATAAAGTATAGAACTAAATTAAGCGTAATAAAAGAGAAACATACGTTTACGTTTCTCTCCCGGTGGTGCGTACTCTTCATCCGTTTGTTCTTGAGAATCTTCTGGTTCATCTAGGAATGGTTTTTGTATAAATACATTAATTTTTTTGTATAAATAGCCTATCCTTTGTCGCCTAATACACACTAGAGTGAGATTCTTGATAATACACTGATATAATTACCATTGTCACTTTCATCGGAATCATAGTACTCCATCATTGAGTCTTGAGATGTCCTGTCAGCTCTTTCGTCTTCTCTAATACTGTCATTATGATCATTCTCAGTAGCTGAAATATTTAAATGATTATTTAAATGTTTACTAAATATCCCACCCAGTTCGTTTAGTTTTTCTTTGTTCGTTTCCTCCCTGTAGGACCAATTAGCTTCATTTCTTTCGATTTCGCCACGAGACTGACTTTGTTTGGAAAAATCCATATCTGAAACCGATAGAATCAACAATTATGGTTAACTTCTATTACATGACATTTATGCAGGTGTGTAATATTTAGACGTGTAAGCACAACAAACGCCTGTACGAATATTCCTAACCATACAAAGAAAATCATAATAATTTGTTACTATTATTTTGAGAGACCTAGACTAGTGCAATAGGGATATAGTTCAACCTACCATTCACTTCGACCTCTCTTTCTGCGGCAAGTGTCGTTGCTATATGGACTGAAACATAAGTATAATACTATTTAAGTCTTAAGTCTCTCTCGGAGTCTTAATATTCGCCCTTTTATACTTGAAAACAGCAGTATAAATATTTTAAGTAGATAATTAAATAAACTATAAGACTACAATATTTAATAGTATTTGTTAGTTACCTTTGCTTTCATTATTGTGAACGTGACTGTTGGTAGATGAATTTAGCTCCATTGCTATATATGTAAAGTAAATTAATTAACAATGAGATATAATAAAATATTGTAGCATATAAAGAGTATAAGATCAAGGTAACAAGAAAGATCGAGAATGATGTAATAAAAGGTAAAATTAAATAAGTTGCCTTTTATACGCATACCACTGTAACTTATATCCTAAGGGACGCTTCATGTGTATGACCATTATATTCAAGGGGTCAAGCCCATAAGGCTTGTACATAACCTTTGCCGCCAGCGGCAGCTAACGTTGTGAACACCCTTTTTCTGTTGAGTAAAGTAAAAAATTAGACAGTGATAACAACAGATTTTTATTTTCAACAAACAATAACAACAATTAAAACGAGTGGATTTTATCGTTTTGCCAGTCAACTGCTCCTTCTCCCATGAAGTTAAATATACAGAAACAGCAAAACACGCTTACCCCTTCCAGAATAAATATTAACTGAATGTAGATGCCTAGATCCAACCAAAGCGTAACGCTAATTTCGCGTTTGGTGATGTATTTGAGTAAAGTATAATTTCGGATCGGTCAAGAGTCGCATTGACATAATATTTTTTAAATTTTAGATTTATTATTTCTTGGTTTCCTTAGAAAGAGTTTTCATTTCTGAGTTCAGAGACATGAGCCATGATAAATTTCACGCATCCTACAGCTGATTTCCGGGCCGCCGCCGCCGGAAAGTTCAAAAAAATTTGAACTTTTTGAATGGGAGGCGGCAAAAATGCCGCTGCCATCGCCACCGAGGTTATGTACACATGTTCACAACGTCAGCGGCGGCTGCAGCGGCGGAGGCGCCGCCACGCGGCAAATCTGCCGCTGACGTTAACCATGGTTACGCCGCGTGCGGCATGGTTATGTACACTACTTAAGAAACAATTACGGAACTAACGAATATGAAAATTTTTCTCTAAAACAAGATTTTGGTAACCCTTAGCGTACTTTTCCGCCTCCCTTTCCACCCGCTACGCGTCGAACTATACAAGAAATTGGCATAGATGTATTAATTAAGAAATATCGATTTTTTTCAATTGTGGGTATTGATATTTTGGAAAAAATATTGACTGTTGCTGGAAAGTAGGGCCGAAGCGGGCCGGCCCCGAAATGCCCGGCTCCAGGCCGGGTTGTGAAAAATTTGGCTATCGGTCAGGGCCTGCCCGATCCACCCCAGCACTTGGTGAGGGTGCTAACTAATACCTGCTATTTGAGGGTATTTCAGGGTTGTCGAACCTTTGTAGAAGAATAAAAAAAGTATCCGCTGGCTAAAATACAGAAACTGGGGTGTATCTTATTGTTGTCTGACTGGAATTGAAATATTATGTTGTTCTCCTCGGGATGATGTGTACCAACAGTCGAATGTTTCGTAGGCAATAACGACTTCCCAGAGATAAATTGAAAGATGTGGTCCCTTTGAGCGTTATTCAGTTGTTTATGAACTTTAGTCAGCGTTACGATTCGACCATTTGATGTATCTTCTTGTGACAAAGAATTAGTCACATTTTAACTAACTCGTCCCTGGTGTATTACGTTGCTGAGTAACCAGAGTTTAATTTTTGCGGTAAATAATTATCAGTTAATTAGAATTGGTCGTTTTGCACTATGAATATGAATAGCAAGGGAAGAAAATTTTGTGTATGTTATATTGGAGTGGAGTCTTCCTTTCCTGCCAACATGTTCATGGTCTGGGTTTTGGTCAAAACATTGTCCTGTCCAGGGGTGAAAACTTGTGACTGCGGGCCGGCCCATTTCCACCCCTAGTTCGGCCCGGGCCTTTTCACCAAAAGTCGTCGCCGACCCTTTACCAGGGGACAAAATGCAAAAGATAGCTTTGAAATAGAAATTATGGAAAGGCTTGTTATTGTTTTCTATAAATTTGTGAGCAAATTAATTTTCTTCTTCTTCGCAATTTAGCTTGCAGTCTTAAGAGTAACAGCAGTGTAATTGCAGCTGACATTCCGTGTGCTTCCCGGGGGCTGCCGTACTATGAATGTGGTGGTGATGGCACTGACTGGTGGTCGACTTCCATTTCCAAAAACAATGCTTAAGTGAGTTCACCAATTTGTAACCAACCACAAACTATTTTTTTACCAGGTCCCCTGATATAGCTGATTCTGTTCTTGCTCAAACTGTGCGAAGTCTGCCTGCAACTCTCTTTGTTCTGGTGGGTCTCATTTAATACCGTTTCCTGAGACAAAGAGTAGCGATATACCCATTGGTGGAATGCCCAGTTGAAATATAAGAATGGCCCCTGGTTTTTTTAATGTAGATTTCCGAGGAAGATCCCAGAAATCGAGGATATTTTTAACAATGATCAGGGAAAATTATAAGTGAAATATCATCATATTTCCTATTTGGAAAGTATTATTCTCTGGTCACTCCATCGTCTTCATTGTACTGTTTTTCCTCTTTGTCAAATCATTGTTCATTCTTTCTTGACGCAGAATGTTCGGAGCCTAAAAGATCAATAGGGACACAGTCTAACGTATTTATTTAATTAACTAAGAGCATTATAGCTCTATTAGTTAGGATTTCTCAGTTAATTGTTACATCCTGGCCGGATGATCCGGCTCGAATGCTATTTTCATCTATGGGATTGTGGGGTCCCTCTTGGATTTGGGATTGACATTTAATGTCGGTTCTGTAAATTGCAGCGGTGTAGGAAAAGAATTATTTTAATGGTGGGACAAGGATGTACACATTTCCTTTCTTAAACCTGAAATCACACGTTTATTTCTGGAACTGAAAGTTGCAGCGGACTGCCTTTTAAAATTAATCTTTTATTCAAGCAGCATTTGCCCTATGGGTGTCTAGACTGGTAGGATTTGCTGCATGAAGAAACTCAAATTAATGAAGCCAGGCGGATACGGCGATTACTATTACTGGTTTTCTCACTCCCTTGTTGTTTCATTACAGTATGCGCTGGGCGTTTTTCCTTCTTTTACAGAGGCTCATCTGCATACCGCATATGTTTCCTGGAATAACTTATCATTTGCGCTTACTTGAAATAAGGGTTAGTCCCCCATCAGGCCTGGCGTGAAAGTTTGCTCAGAAAAATTTGCGGACCCAGCACCCGTCATATAAAATGTAAAAATTTAGCGGCCGCCTTGCATTTGCTGCCGAAAGAAAAAATTGAAATTTTAGCTACATATTCAAAAATTACCGTTCCCGCGGACCCCCTCATCATTAAAATTTTCCCGTTTGGCTGCAATGACCCCAGCCTATCCCCATGATCTTCCACGTAACTGTTTTTTTAATTTTGCAACATTCTTCTGCAAAAAGTTTAGTTAGACGTACAAACTAGCAAAACGTGTTTCATACGAAAAGTTTACTGGCGCTGTTTGTGACAGCTCTATTCTTTGTAGCGACTGGCGAGTTTGCAAAATATAAAGCCAGATTTCAGCAGCTATGCAGCTAAAACAAGGTCAAGTAGACTATGATAGGCAAAGTTAGGCGACAGGAAGTCGTTGCAAAGAGAAAATACCAACTGGAGCAAAACTAACCGGAGCAAACGCCAACTGGAGCAAATTTTCACTGCGGCGAATATTCCAAATATAAGTGAATAAATGTTGTGCTTTATCAGGTTCGATTATTATTGAACGTATCCTATACTTGAAGATTGGAGCTTAGTTGCCCCAAATTTTTGCAAAAATTGATGGCCGAACAAAATTTAGATTAAATATATAAAAGCATTTTTTAATTTAATGTTTTCTGAGAGCTTTATGTTTACATTGCTTTCAAAACATTTCGAACCTTGGTCTATAAAATTTGCTCCAGTTGGTACCGTCGTTGCAAATATTGTAAGGTGACACCTGGGTGGCCGGAAAAAATAGGGAAATTGGGCGATAGATTTAAATAAGGTTACCAACCCTTCGGCGACTGTGTCGCCGTTTTGGAAAGATGAACCTTTCCGAAGATAGAATTAGGATGTATTGTTGGAACCAAACAAACGGAAAACATATTATATAGAATTTGTATGTTATCCTTTCTGGGCAAAATAGCCAGTGATTAGAGTTTCGGAAAAGAAAAGTTTTTTCAGACGGCTAAGCTTAATATTTGTTCCAATGTGTTACACGAAAACAGTCAAACACCGTAGAACTTTAAGTAATTAGGATACTTTAGTCTCATATTCTATAAAAATGAATATCTGGCACGGAGTGAGAAATACCGCTAGTTATCTCAGCACAAGTCCTCGGGCTGAAAAAAAAGGTTTAAAAATATTGCCTGTCTCATGGTTTGGAAGGAACTGAGTTCAAGTAAGATGAGAGTATGCCCCAAAATGACTAAATTGAAGGTGCAGTACATTCTTTTTCTGTCGTGAATTATCATTCTGTTGATGTTTCTGCAATGTCTGGCGAATGAGTTCACATACCTGCACCATAATGGGCTATATTTTTTTCTTGTCAACTAGCTACGTTCATTGTTAATTAGTTTCCACAACACCTCGGGGTCAGCAGACATTTTTATCAATTCAGACTTTACTTGTGGTACAAGTGTCATTTACTGTTTGCAGAACATATAAAAACTGTCGGACCTGACCTTAGAGAGGGCGCTTGTGACTCCGTTATCATACTTAGACATTCTCAAGTTGGTTTATTGAGACTAATAACGACACTTCTTCGAATGCTTGTCTGACTTGGTTTCTGCAAAAACATTTGCTATCTAGTGAGAGATTCACTGAGAAGAGTGCAACAGCTTAAATGAAAATGTTTGATATGTGATTGCATACCTTATCATCCAGTAATTGGATCATTAAGTTGTATATTAATGCCTTTTTCACTTAGCACGTATGAATCGTACGACGATTATGAATCAGATATGATATATCATATAGGCTCGGTTTTTCTGCACTCAAAATTATTGGGTGAGGCTTTCAATATTCAATTTTGACCAAAACTGCTACTAGGTAGACGAGTAATAATATAATGCGAGCTTTCTGTTGACCAAAAAACATTTGTTATCGGTGGAATTTCTTCAGCAGTTAATTCAAACTCCCACTAGTAACATAATCCAAATAACTTTTTATTCCGCTAGCCGCAAATTTATTAAAATGAGAAGCGATTAACAACTGAAAAGTTAGAAGCTCGCTGGTGTTGCCGCGCATCATCACCAGTTGTCAGCCTAATGGTTTTTTCTGAAGTAAACATACCCAGCTTTTGTTCATTATGGTCATATCGGTAGCTTTTCAAACCGCGGTATGTTATTGGCGTAACAAACACTGTCTTGTCGTTAGTGTGTGATATAACGGTCCCAGACATTGGACATTTTTATCAGAGGTGGGACTCCACTGAGTAACCACTAACTCGATATGTTATTTGGACCATGGTTGTTCCCTCTCATTTTTACGATAATTTGTAGCTTTTACTTACTAATACGAATGTGCTTCATTCATTCTTTGGGGCGTTTAATTTGTGATGATAACGTTAGTACTGTATAAATTCGGACCCCATGTCTTAGTAAATATTTGTGGACCAATTTGAATTTTGAACTTTGATAGTTGCGGTGAAAGTAAAACGTTGATGTTTGAGCAGAGTAATGGGGATTGCAACGTGTCTCTTTCTTTCGATCCGTGAAAACAATTAAAAATGAAGTAACTGCCTACAGTTTTTAAAAGGTTCTCATAAGTTTCCCTAGTAGGATTGAGATACTTTGGTTATTTTCAGCCTTGGTTTTACGGTATTTTCTGTTGATCTAGTTTATTTATACACATATACACTTGTAGTGTTTCCTCTCGCTTCGTAACGAATGTAGTATGCTTGTAGGCAACGATATTTTGTATTCCGGGACTATATTTTGTTGTTTTCTTACCGGCAGCATTGTGGCTGACCAAAGATTTACTGTACAAAATTGCGATCGACTTGATCCAGTGAAGTAAAAGTAAGAACGAGTAACATGTATGCGTAGTTTTTCAAATGGATGTAGTAGAGTATTTCTATTGGCTCGGACATTCTACTTCACTTTGTAAAGGAACAACACTATTGCAAGTATTTCTTATCAGTTACAGTATGCTGGCTGTTTTTAATTGGCTAGCCGCCGCACAGTGCAAGCCTGCAAGCGCAAGCACAACTCGTAACGCATTCCTCTAGCTTTAAAAGTATGCCTACGTGCAGAAATTTCAACGTCGATTATCAATAGTTTAATTGTTTGCATTGGTAGCACGTGTGAAAGCTTGGCGTGCGGAGTGCCCCGGCCAGGTTTAAGGGTGGTGTTGGATTCATAGTTTGTTGATAAAAGTAATTGGCACGATGAATGGTTCTTATCTGCTATTCTTCTGTGGTGTTGGTCCTATTGGACCGAGCGTTCAGTAGAAAACGGGAATCGTTTCAGATAATCTCTTGTGGTAGTTAGGGTACGGTAAACATAAAGTGTATCAGTTTTTAGGTAGAGAGTGAATTGTTTTTTAATAGAATTGTCAGGTTTAAAATAGCAAATATTACTAGATACATAATTGTGGTCCCTGCACGTTTTAACTTGAACTTTACTGCGCTTATTGTACTCGGTTAACCCTTAGGCTTCAGGGCACGTGTACGCCAAAGTTTATGAAATGGATCTTAGCACAAACAAGCAACTCTATCTTTAGAAAATCATACTGGTATTCTTCTGTTATTATACTATTATTATATTTTCGCTGCTGCGTTATTTCTAAACTTGCAATCTTTGATTGCTGTGCTATTTTTGTGTCGAATGGTGATCTTTCAGTTGTTTAGTGATACCAATCTAACGAAATGAACGAGATATGACATTCATGAACTCTACACTTCAGCTTCTACCTAATTAGGGAAATGACCCAGTTGTAGATTAACATTAACTTGTTTATCTACTTGGTGGAAATTTTATAAATTTACTTCTCTACATATATGGGCTACTCTAATAAGGAATGTCATGATTCGCATTTCCTTGGGCATACTGTAAGCGGCGCAGAAGCAGCTAACTGACTTAAATTTGATTGGAACGTTTGTCTAGATTTAGTAAAATGGACACATAGCGCTCAACATAGTAACTCTTGCTGGTAGCTGGTTCGCGTACATCTTCTTTATCTAGCTGGCCCCCTAAATTGCAATTATTTTGCATTGTTGCTTCACTTCCGAGTTTCTGCTCGCTACAATTCCACTTCAAAGATCTGCCTAGAGCAATGTTTCGCAGCTAATGTTAGTTCCTTTATTTATGATGTGAGGATAACCATATTATGATGGTATGCATTTAAACCGATAGATTATGGCGGCGGATTAATAAAATCACTGTATTTTTGTGAACATCACATTTAATTTTGTGATTTTTGTACAGAAAAGCACCGTCATAGACAACGTTATGCGATAGAGTATTTTTGATTTTTGGGTTTAGTTGTACCTACAATGTGATATTTACAGCTATATAATTCAAAAGTCTAGCCAGACTATGATGATGTTTTTCGGGAATTTTATGAGTACAAACTTTCCATTTTTATGAAAAATAGATATCATGGATGATGCAGAGAAGCCTGGATATTTAAGAAATCGTTTGAAAATGACAGATTCGTGATTTCACTATTTTACAACTGTTTTATTTTGAAACTCTAATGGTATCGCAGGCCGTAGACTTATGGATATAAGATGTGTGATATATACATGATGAGAAAAAGCTACTCTACACTTAAGCTACTTTTACCCTGCTTTAGTTATTATGGAAACTTTAAGACGGGCTCAAATCCAAAAATCATATAGTTTTTGATTGTTTTGAGATTCTAGCAAAACCTCCAGCAACTGTTTATAAAACATTTGAGTGCACTGATAAACATAGTTCGTAGTTTACGGTTTGTGGAGAATCGGCTATGAAAAGTTTCAATAAGAAGTATCGTATCGTGTCCGATATTTATCGAATAATAACCCTATAGTACATTTGTCACAAACGGATGGTATAAGTTGAGAAGGAAATGTTCTTATTTGAAAAATGAAATGTACAGTCATCGCTTTAGCAATTTTTCTTCCTACTGTTTTCACTATTCTTATTCTTGGTTCTCTATTTAACAATAGTCTCATTGAGTTATTCGGTTATTCTAATTTTTGGTTTTGCCGCCTCTTGATCATTGACTGGCTGACGACTGCCGCAATATGGGATTTTAATTTCACATGAAATTCAGACTGATTAGGCAGAATAGGTTAATTTATCCGCGATATTCAATTCTGGGATTTATAGCTGAAGAGCCTACATTTCTGTTTCAGATATTATAAGGAATCTAATGAACATAGGAAAGGATTTTTATCAAATTATGAGCCTCATAGTTAATAGATCAAATGAGTGATTTGTTTGTTTTCACATCGATACTTCCCGGACTGAGTTCACGCATTTCTTAAGATGTTGCCATCTTGTATAGTGGCAGATTAGTAGGCCACAAAGTGAAATCTTAACATTGATGTATATATATATATATATATATCAACTAGTTGACTCAATGATGCACTATATGCTTTTCTTCTTAGTAATGTACTAATGATAGTTGTTTATCAAGTATAATTACTTTTATTTGCTGCACTTTCAAGTACTATTCATTTTCTGCTATTTTTTATGTTTATTCAAATAGTGATGACGACCTTATACCTACGTGCTCTTAAATAAATTTGGAGCCCTTTTCAAGTGGTTTCTCTACATTGTATCCCACCGGAAAACGTAGTAGAGTCCGCTAGTCTCAAATTTGGAGCTGAGTATTCAATCTCTAGTACACCTTGTGAAAGTTTGTGATATCATTGGTCACTGAAATTGCAATTAGGATGATATAGGGTGTTTGTTATGCAGAGATAAATAGGTTACGGTAACGACACCATACATTGTTCCTGATCAATAAGATCAAAAGTTTCTGATCTTATTGACCGGTGGAGGAATGGTTAAGATTTGTGTACGAAGAGACTAATGAAAAGTAAAATTTCTGTAAAATCATTTAAATCAAAGTAAAATCATTTTCAAGTAATAGGAGAGTTGAACTGAATTCTGTAACAGCTAAATGATATAGTTATGCTATCACTGGTTGCATTTATTCAACCGTTCTGTTGTTCCCTGGAAATATAAATTATGGCCCTCATATAGAAATCCTCCGTTTGCATTTGAAACTGCCTTCCTGAATGTATTTCCTATTACTATATATCTTTGTGTTATTACGTCATAGATGTCTGTAATAGGATAAAAAGATCTAGACGTGAGCTGAGCTGCGCATCCGCGCACTAATCACTTTATTGCGAGTTAATGAGATTATGATTTGCCGCTTTAGTTTCCGCCTTGTCTGGCTAGCTAAAACATCTTTGCTCATCTAAGTGGAACATCACATTAAAACTTAGTATCATCTATTTATATTCTGAGGTCGTTGTAATATGATCACATCCTGTGATTGCTCTTTGAATTGCGTTCGTAGCTGTCTGGTTGGCTAACACCAATTTCGTTTACTAGACTACTCTTTCTGGTTTCTATTCTGGTATGTAACTAAATAGTTAAATAGTTAATTGCCGTCACAGCGAAACGGAGCTTCCTGAAAAGGTTCGGTTGCAGAGAGTGAGATAGGTTATTTTGGGATTCGGATGAGGATTGAGTGGGTTGAATGTAGACTCTGAACCATTGTTATAAGGAGCGTACGCTCTTGTTTGAGTCGGTCTGCCCATAAAAGCTAAATCTTAAAGATACTCTGGATAAATTTATTATAGTCGAAAACTATAATAACCGCTCATTCGCTATCATGCATTCATAGTTAATTGTGCAAGTTTCTCAAATTTGCTTAGCAAGTTGTTGGGCTCTGGTAGAAGGCATAACCAAGTTAAACAAGTTTTGAAGAAATCCCCTTATAAAATATTCGTTGTAACCCTCCGCATCTCTGAAAATGTCACGGCTTCATCTATTAATTGGTGTTTGTTTTCAGCCCCACTTAAGGAGAGCCTTTGTGAAATATAATGACGTCAACCCAAAAATATACTCCAAAATACATGTCTACTACGAGATTATTTTTATCGCTGTATAGGGTTTTAAATAACAATTCCTTTTTTTTAGCCCCATTCGAAGGATGGCGGTTGTGGTTCGGTAGCTTCTACAACGGGAACTAGAAGTCCATTGACGGCATCTTCAGCCACCACTACCACTTCATCCTCAACCGATGCCTAGTGGCCAGAGGTACATAGTTCCCAATTAGTTTTAACAAATTTCCTGCATTTTCTATTCTTTCTTGGACAATATCTATCCTTATATCTTAGTCATTCATTTTACTAAAACTATTGTTTTCTTGCAGTCGGGTGAATAATGTTGTTCAATAACGCGTGTAAAGTATTTCTATACTATGTTTCCTTGTGGATTTTTATATTTATTCATTTTAACTATTTACTGTATAGTTGTGATAGTGGTTGCAGTATGTCTTTTGTATGAATATCTTGAATTATTTTTAACTTTCTCAATGATTTAGTATATCCTTTAACTCAATTATATCTCCTAACATACAATTCATCTCCTGAATTGGTTACTGTAGCCTAATTGTTTAAGTCTACTCGCGCGGCTGGTTTCAAACAATTGTCGTGCTCTTTCAGTTCCCCGCCTGTGCCGGCTATTGTTCTTAGTAAATCAGCTATAGTCCTGTACTTCTGTTTTTTTATGCTAGTAGGCGCATTATAGTCTACTCTTTCCGCTTCTGAACCCTTTCACTTATTTCTCTTTTTATCCTCTCTGTTTTTATGTATATTTCAGCTATACTATTTTAACTGTAAGTAAATCTAATTAAAAACGTTGTTCTCCAGATGGGTATTCTATGCAACCATGGAAACTGCAACTAGTATGTTCTGCCTTTTGACTAGATGGGTTACTGTAGTTTCCTATTTTACTAATGGATAAGAAGAAGACTCTATATGCAAGAATAAACTGATTTGCTTATAAGATTAGACTGGGAAGTATCCTATAGTAGCTTGTCTCGACATTTTCGGGATAAATCCCGCAGGTGGTATGGATGTGACCAATGTATAGATCTCGGGCACTAATGGAAACACTGTTATAATGCGTAGCAGGGGTTAGATGTTTATTTATTTCGTTTTTCGTTGTAGAAAAGAAGGCCTAGATTGCCGTCTAGTGTATAAATGTGTTCTCCAAGTACAAAATATAGGCTGGGTTTAGCAACTAGCTCCTTCGTTTAACAGCTCCCCCATTATGGGGTAACTACAAATTGAATCGTTTAGTACTCGTTCAATTTTGCAAGTTCTCTGACGCAATTTTTTCATTTACTAATTGATGCTTCCAATCAATTACAATAGGTTAGCGTTAGTGTTAGAGTACTTATTAGCTAAGTTTTGAGCTTTTGGAACTCTTCTGCAATCAAAATTATCCTAAGGGACGAGAATTTATAAGAAAGTTGGAATATCTTGTGATAAGTTTCTAGGAATATTCCGTGTAACTTTGCGCTTTGAGGTAATCATAAGCCGGTCCCTGAGGACCTAGAGATTTGCTTACGCTCGGTACATGAGTTCAGTTTATGTATTGTACTGACTTTCTCGATATAGTAGGAGGTATTCCCTATTGGTTAGTCCTGGCCCATAAATACTAAGTCCACTTTATTAGGGCTAGGTATCATTAAGTAAATGACTATTTACGGGGAAGGAATAGCAAGATGACTATTTCTCAATCACCATTTGCCAACCAATACATATTTCATTATTTTGGTCAGTTTACAAGTTTCGAACAGATGCGTTTGCAAATGTTACATTTAGCTAAACTAACTTATGCTTGCCCATGTGGTGCCAGTTGCTACTACAAAATATCCTTACTGCATCATGTTTAAAGCATAAAGCTCATGTAACCAAGAACAAAGCGGAACTACAACTAAACTCGAAACTTGAACGATGTTGTGCATTAACATTGAGCTTCTTTATAAAGAACATAATTGTTAAGTACCAAAGTATTGTTTTGAATTAGCGGGATAATTCTTCAATTTACCGCCCAACAAACGGGAATCCCACCCTTAGTGCCAGAAATTGCTTTAAAAGTAATTACAATACATGTGGAGACTAAAGTTGAACCTTAAAATTTGAAAGAGATAAATTTTTTTGGATAATTGAGTGTGATCGGTGATCTTCTAGATAATTTCCAAGTTGGTTTATACATTTGTTATTTAACATAACGGAGAAACAACGCAACCAAACCACCTACGGCGAATATAAATAACATCAGTTTAATTCTCTTAAAACCAGCAAACACTCTTAGTGTTAGCTAGTTCAAGAACCATAAAGAAATATGTTCTATGGTTTAAAAATTGACGAAACAACTACAAAAATACCTAAGGTGAAATGTTTCTGTCATGAAGAAATCACGTTTTTTCGAGAGCACGAGATGTTACTAGTATATACTGGAAATACACGCGTAGCACTAATTATAGACTTATAAAGACAACACCGAAGGGAGTGCAATTGTATAACAAATTTATAGAAACATATATAATATGTTTCTTTAAATATAGGTTTTTATGTTTCGGGTGAAGTACTGTCTTACTAAAAATTGCTAGAATTTTGAACCGACGTATCAGTAATTTAAGAGTCAAAGCGTAACATGTAAATAACAAATATTCTGATATATTTCGATCAATTGATTCCCTAATATTCACACGAGAATATTATCATTTTCTATCTTATTCACTTATGAGGTCACAAAAGAATAGAGTTCTCCAGTAGATTCTAGAAACTTGGCTTCTTATGCTCTAGATTGTGCGTGCACGTGACTTTCCACAAAAATAATTCTTCTCTAATACCTCACTAAGAGGGTATGACCCACGCAATTTGTTTGTTAGTTTGATTGTTAGTAATTTAGCAGTTTATAAGGAAATGATTCGATGAACTCCAAAAACTAAACCTTCTACCTTATAAAAGGTAGAACAGCACTTCTAATTAGATTCCATTATTTTTAAGTGTTTAGCCACAGTCTCCCAAAGAATCGATTATGTAAATGTTTCCAGTTTCCTTAACGAGATCCGCATTTTTCATATATTCTAGTCAAAATGGGGCGCAGTTACCGTTCCGCTGATTATTTAGTTTCGTTCTCTGAACCCTACCTAATTCTCAAATTCACCAAATTTTGAAAACAATGAAGAAGCGAGAAAACATGTTTGCTTTTAACATTAATATTCTCTTCTATATCTTAATTAGTATTAATGAATTCCCCCATGGGTTAGTTGTTGATTTCTGAAATTCCCTCCGTCTTCTACAAATAATAATCCGTCACAATTTTAAGAGCCAGCCGAGCAACAAACAACAATTTGCATTTGCGGATAATGACGGTGACAACAACGTTTCGTGTCGAGTTTCCCGTAAACATTTTGGGGTGCCGCGGGGCCGTGCTGCCTCGCCCGATCAGTCCCTTATTAGCCGAGGTTAAATTGTTTATTTGTTATTTGTGTGCCGTTTGCAAGCGAACAACGCGCGGCAACAAAACATCAATGGGAAATCCCAGCATCGCGAAGAATTTAACAAGTTGTGAGAAACATTGCAATTTTTAACAGAATAAGTTCTAACTAAAGTTCTAGCCGAGCTATATTTGTTTGATTGAATCATTGCGAATGAAAAACTGAAAACTTAGTAACCCCCTTCTTCGAATAAAGATTTTGTTTATTAGGCCTGCAACCCTTCGATGGCAAGAAAACAACAAACGGCTGTACGCGGAACGGGCTTGTGCTAAGCAAATATTGAGAAGAGTAATGTTTGTAAATAAGTTAGAAAGATTAAACAATAACCTTCTTTTGTTAATCATTCAGTTATACGCAAAGATGACCAAAAGTCAGTTCTTATAAGATTGTAATATCTGAATGAATACGCTATTCTGATACTATTTATCTTTAACCCTCTACATCTATAAAATAAAGACAATTATACAGTATATCTGTGCGAACTTGCTGGTACCCGATGCATATATGTCCCAAGGTGTCTTCTTGCAAACAATATCACTAACTACAAAGTGCAACATTCTTTAAAAGTAACGCTTGTGTACCCCTGTACATGCCGTGGCTACTCTCTCTATATGTAAATTATACCACCTACAGCTCTTTGGTTGATAAGAAGATAAAGTTATCTTTCTTGCTAGTGACAAGCATATTTCGTCAACCAACGGGACCATGTGACCAAAATATTAAGCTGCTTAATCATAAATAATACAGGCAGGAATAACCATAACTAGTAACACAGCACAGCTTTTTCTGGAAAGGAACGGGTACTGGGTTTTGAACTGCTAAAGATCTTTATTGAAAAATTTACTTCTGGGCTATTTCAGGAATATAAAGCTACATATTCGATGTCTAGCGGTTTTGTCTGACAAAAAGCTGTTGGGATTTCAATGCTGAAACGAAAAAATGAGGGCAAACAAAGCCAAAGTGAACACCACTTAGCGCCTACGAACCATATTTTTTAAGTTAAAGGGACATACATATGCACAGTTTTTTGAAATTAATTTCAGATTGATGCTCTCCATATGTCCCCTTAAGGCTAGGTCCGAAAAGACTCCTAAAACATTTGAAAACCCGCTAGGAATATTCGCCATTTTTGCTGGTGTGTCCATAACAAATGAGTAGTAATGTTTAGTAATTTCATATTATTAAGTATATATACAGAATTATTAGAGAAACATATCCTAAACCGTATGAAGCTAGAGTAAGTTCTAGAAAATAAGCTCTTTTTCAATTTAGCCTAAATAGCACAATAATATTGGTTTATATTTAGCAAATACTATCCACCTTGTAAATGTTTCAGCTTTACAAAAACGTTGAGGACTCTAGGTTTCTATGAATATGAATTATTCTTTCCGGTTGATCTGTTCCTTTCCTGAAAGTCAGTATATTGAGTGCTTCTATGGGCAATTCAATGATTCAATCACTAATATGGTTTCAAACTTTTGTTCATTCATATGCTCTATTTTGGTTGTTCTTATGATAAATGTTAATAAATGTGTACTTTGAAATGAATTTGATAATTAAAGAATATTAAGGTTCTATTATGATTTTAGGTATCGGCACGTAAGAGCTCCATATATTGTGCTGGATAAGTATATCTCAAGGGACGCTATGATTGCGAAATGTTAAAACAAGCCTACTGTAAAACTAGCTAAATGGTATTTTGAACCAGTGATTGTAATGATTTCATGTCTGAGTTGGGTATGGTGGTTACCGGAAATCCGTGAAAGGAACCGATTTAAATTTATATGAAGAGTGTAAATAATGTTAGCATATACATATTTGAACTGTTCTCAGAATAATGCACTTTAGTTTAAAGATAATATTGAATCTTATCCGATTAGCTTCCGGAAACAAAGTTTTAGGAGCAGGAACCAAAGCTTTATCACGTTATTGGCGGCCTACCCAGACAACTAACATTTGCTTGTGCCGCAAATATACATTCTTGAAAACTCGTTGCGTTAGATACTAAAGTAAAATATTTCAATAGTACAGCGTTAGGCTAAGTTAGCAAGAATATGCCATTTAATATTATTTCTGAAACTTTATAATCCTAAATAACTGTTTTTGCTTTGGGAGTTCATAGCGTCTGATAATTTAGAAATTCTCACAACTGGACGTTTGTACCTCAGAAATCAGTGTTTACTATTCTTGAACGAGTCACTTAATGTTTCAAAAGAAGGAAGAATCGAGGACAGGGATTTCGGGTCGGCTTTGGCCATCTTAAGACGTGTCTAGTCGCCCCCGTTAAACATTTGCATACGAACTTTATACAACATTTCAGCTATTTAAGTTTTAACTCTAAAGCTAAAGGGTAATGGGCCTACAAAACTGAGCAACTTAGATGTGAAACGTCACGAGATTCTAAAGAGTCGGGGTGGTGGATAACTTATGAAACATTCTCTTTTGTACTATTGACGTGCGCTTGCCCTACAATAAGTAACGTATGCATGATATGGGTAATATTTGCATGGAATACAGCATACTTGAGTATAGAACCTAACAAACATGCTTGGTATTCGTGAAATGTTACGTAGTTGTTGTTTTCGAGCATGGTGACAATTTCAGCCATCTCCGGGTAAGTTTCCAACATGTTTTATAGCTTACAGTACTCTTACGGGTTTAAGCAAAAGAAACACTGAAGTTGAGTTGTTATTGATTTGTAGAAAATGTTTGCAACAAGCCTGAGATTTGTAGGATTCCAGGAACTGAAAGATATATTCCGTCTGAGTTTAATTGTAAAGCTGCACAATGATATTGGGGGTAACTACATTCATATCATATACTTTAAAATAAACAGCTATGTAAGATCTACTGGTGCTCATTGTATCCTTTAGGGCCGGCCAATTTGTTTCGGTGCTCATTTGCGGAAGTGTTCCTTTTTGTGACAGGGTCGTGAAAAAACCAAATTCGTCAGCCTGTAGACGTTTAGAATATGTTTTGACGTCCTTTTGCAGACTTTTGAAACATTTACTATGCTAATTACAAGCATTTATTAAACATTTGTTTTTGGCGAGAACAAAACTTGGATACCGTGGTGGTAAATGTTACAGTGTTAAAGACTTAAGTCAATACTAAATTGCATAGTTTCGCAAATATGTTCTGCCGGAAAAATATGATATTGAGACCGTAGAGAAACAGTTGCATTTAACAAAAGATAGGGTTTTGTATTGCAGATTTAGACTTTTCTACACTGCCATATAGCAATTTGTACTGTTTCATTATTTAATAAGAACCTCGTTCTTTATTAAGAAGACCCTTAAACAGACCCGATTCTGCTTAATTCTGCCCGTACCAGCTACTGCTTCGCCCTTCTTGCCACTAGTTAGGCCCCGCCTCCCGATTCCTTATCCTCTTCTATGCATCTTCCAGCAGGGAATGAAGGAAGGGGGCGGAGTCCGGCTCCATAGGGGCGGAGCCTCAATCAGCTTCTACCCTTATAAATACCTGAAATTCACATTTCAACACTTCATTTGTGAGTTTCGTAAACGGGACAAGTTTCGAACAACCTTCCTTGGAACTCTCTAAGCTCATGATGACTAGGCCAGGCCAGAAGTGCAATCTCCTTTTCTTAGCCCTATTTGCTACTGTTATCCCTACTCCCACCGTGCAGGAACAGCACAACTTCACCTGTGGAGAGCGATGCTTGGAGTCTCTAAGAGAAGCAAGACTACAGGAGATTCAGGTCAGTGTATGCCTTCAATAGAAGAGTTCTCTGAGACAGCCTTTTTCGAAACATTACAATTGGAGCATTTTAAAGTTTAAAAATTCGAGAGTAGTATTCCATATCTACCGAGGCTACCTTAGGTAACATGATGGGGGGCAGCATTCACTATTGTCTAGACTAACATACATATAACCAATCTCACTAACTGCACGCATCTGTTTTGTCTAGTGCGAGAAACAAGAACCGCGCGTGAAGCTTATTGTTCCTAATTATGACTAAATCTAAAACATTTGACTATTCCTGTTTACCACCTGATTATTGAACATTTCCCCCAAAACTTGTGACATCCGCTATAAAACTAGGAAACATTTTTAAAACTGTGAAAATGGTGAACTTCATTCGCAATAAATAGTTAGTTTGTAACTACTTATTATAATAAGGAATATAGAAATAATACCTTTATATATAGTTAGTTCAATTCAACCCTATAAACAACAAACCTACCACTTTACTGTTTATATCTTCACTCTCATCATTTTCGCTGAATTTTTATTTGAAAATTATGCCAAGCAACGGTAAACATGAAAAATAAGAAACATTTGGGGATACTAGTAAAACAGAAGAAAAACATGACGTTTCTTGTGGATATATTAATTTGCTCTACTAGTGGCGCAGTTCTGACTGATTCCATTGTTGTAACTTTTACTTCCATAAAAAGGTAACCTGTAACAATTCCATACCTGATCCAACTTGTGTTTTCGATTTTATAAAAATGTTTCGGTAAAAATATACTCGGTCTATAAATTGTACCGACTGATATCACCATTAAACATTTAAATACAACTGTTACAAGTGGTTTACCAGGCTACCGTAACATCTCTTTCTAGCATTCCATATAGCTAGATTCAACCTGGACACTAAAAAGAATAAAATAAACTTCTCCTTCAATCGTTTTTTATATGCACTTTTCCTGTTTTTCGAGTTTTTTACGAACTTGCGTTCAAATGAAACGTCCCATAAGGGAATATTGACCGATTTTGAATCCTTAGCGTGTACCTGAGGGATTTCATCGAGTATACACCTAAGATATGAAGTATTCCACCCGAGAAAGAGATATTCCCGGGGCGATAATTTGTTGAAACATCTGGTTTTCCCAAATTTAGTTTCATAGAAACATGGTTTTCGATTAGCTTTATCAGTTGACAAGCTGATCACTGGTTTTAAAGTCTATTGTGGCTAAATTCAAGTAGGTCCGTCCCATAAATGATGTTATAGTAAACTAGAAATGTTCTTGATAGAGTCAAGTAGGAGTTGTTTACAATCTTTGAGGTGTCCCAGAATTTTGCCTAATCTGATGATTAGAAAAGAACTAATTACATTTGTTTTGAAGAGCTCTGAGCTGGAAAACATGCAGAAATGAGTGAAACATTTGCAAACTGCAGGGTTTTGTAAAAAGACCTGTAGAAAATAATTAAAATTTTGTTTAAAGAAAGAGCCAATTGTCGTAATACAATAAGTTAGCAATACCAAGTGCTAGATACTTCTCAGAAACATTCGCATTTCGTTTAAAGTGAGTACAATTTCCACAGCTAACGACGCATTCACCTGTATCACCTACGTAGAACCCGTAGAGTCTTCAGTATCTTAAGGTGCTTAACTACTAAATTATCAGCTAAAACACTATTGAGCTGTATTTCGTGTTATGAACTACTTTTTAAAGGAGTTCCCATAAACATTTGACCTATCTGGATAATCGCATCTACCTTTATAGGTGAAACGATCACTTTAGGTCCTATGAGCCTCTAATCCTTAAGATTCTGAAATAATTGTTGATTTTATGTTAAATAGGATGAAAAAACATAAATTTATCGTTCAGGAAATTATTTAAGTAAACAAGAACTTGTGTAGTATTATATGTTTGAAAGCAAGTGGAAATAACTAATGAATTCTGAATATTTAAGGAAACCATCCTGAGACACATGCACCTAAGCAGTCCCGTGGACGTTGAAGATGTTGACTTGAACAGCCCTATGATTGAAGCTGCTAAACAGGTAACTAAACTAGTTTAACAAATAACCTTCAGCATTATAAATATAGTTTGTTAGAAAATATATGACTGCAAGAATAACTATTTTTAACATAAGATGGTTAAATGAGTTGAAACGTTTGTACTTGCCAGAATTTCACTTATTAATCTATTTTCAGAAGTTCGAGGAAGACATTCGCAAGGGAGAAGAACGCATCAGTTCTGTGTTTATTCAAGCAAGAGGTAAGTGTACTGTCCCCTTATTATACATTAGGAGCAATAATGGACTTAAAAAGACTCAAATCTTCAATTTAAAAAAAAGAGAATAAGAAACTATATACAAATACAAATGCTGTCCTTTCTAGGTGTAGCTGGTGAGCGCACAAACCTTGTTGCTCGATTCCCACTCAATGGAAACCAACTGAATATGGATATTAATTCGGTTAGTTTGCAAAAATAATGTGCATAAAATGTTTCAATAGTATTAACTTTTCCATTATCAGCCATCGTTATAAAAACAAACTCTTCCCTTTGAACATACAAAAACGTTCCGAGTTTATCTAGATTACAAAAGTTGTAATCCCTTATTGGTAAATATGACTAAAATATGGGGCTTTAAGTACTGTATAATACGCCCAGGCCAGCTATAAAATGATTATTTGTAGCATTCATAATACTATTATATTCGTATAAATATAAGCCTATATTATTACTAAGCTTGTCCTATTTTTGTATTTAAATTTGTCATATTAGTTAGAACCGGCGACAATTTTAAGAAAAACTGACTATAATTTCAAATTCTCGAGTTTTACTACTGAATAGTGAATGAATTCAAGTAAACAATATAGCACAGAAATAATCCGATATTAGCTTCTCAGTGTCGAGGGGCCTCAAATTATTCTAGATGACTATTTGTATTTTAAATGTTTTAGGTAAGATTGAACGTTCAGTTGTTCTCTCCATTCAAAGCTTACGTTGAACCTCAAGAGGTTGAAGTAAGGGTATACGAAAAGGACGCCGAAGGAGAGGTTGGTTTAATAGAATATGGGATTGAAACATTTTGATTCCACACGAAATTGAACTTCAAACATATACGAATGTTCTAGTTGCTACATAAAACTAATGCAGCTTTGTAAATCTTAATACCTATAAAATAGTTTCTAAATGTTTTACCATTATTGTTCCAGATTGTTCGGGAAATAGGGCGTTCTTCTGCTTTCTTATCCGGCAGATCTCAGCGAGTCTGGGTTTCATTGGAAAGTGGATCTTTCTTAAAGTTAGTTCAACTAACAATAACTATATACGATCACAAATCTTCTTGATGTTAGAAAGCAAAACATTTAGTTTTCTGATCTCTGGTACGGAAGTATTAAACCGTTAAAACTATAATCCTCCATCCATTAAGTTAACTTTAGTATAGAATCACGAAAGCTTTTCCATTCTGAATAACTTAAAAGAAAACCTCTTAACTTTTTCTGAAACATTCACTTTTCTCATAATCTGCCGAAAATATCAACTTGCCCTTTTGGAATCCATTAACACACTCTCAAAAAGTAATATTATAACATTTTGACAATAACGTACTTAAGCACAACTGAAAAGTTTCAAAGAACACAAGTTTATAAAACCGTTTTCGCCTACGCTTCGTGCTTGCCGTGCAGGGCCGAAGATTCAACGACTAGGATTAAAAGTAGCAACTAAATATAAACTAAATAAACTAAATTCAAATGTTGTATATTAGAAAAATGATGCATAAACTGATATTTTGAAAGATGTTCTAAATTTCAACATATATAGTAACTGTATTTAAATTCTTAGTGGCAATAGCAATAAGACAAAGTAAATTAATTAAATGTTTCAGAAGACCTAATGAAATAAGTGGACTCTATGTTGAAGCCATTGTAGATGGTATTAATGTTGCCGTACACCCACAAATGGTTGCAACTGCTGATGAGGTATGCATTGTGCATTATATTATTCTTAGTTAAAACATGATCCAATACAATTTAACCTACCAAATGGATTTTAGAATTCTAAGAATGGAGTTGAAAATGTTTCAAATGATGCATTGTAAGAAAAAACTAATATCTCTTCAGAACATGTTCATCGAAGTTGAATTCGGACAGGGTGTAACCCGCAAGCGACGTAGCTACGACAAGACTTGCTTACAAAAGGGAGAGAAGGGATGTTGTCTACATGAACTCATGGTTAGTACAAAGATATAATTAAGCCTATTCAAATGTTCAACCATGGAGAAGCAGCATATCAGTATATACACTATAAATTATGTTATACAGAATAATTAAATATATTACCTTATTTTCAGGTTGATTTCCGCAAACTCAACTGGAACTTCGTTCTAAGCCCAATCAAGTATAACGCCTTTATGTGCAAGGGAGACTGTTCGCTTAACAGACATGTTGTAAGTTTATTATTATTCTTTCTTGTTATTATTTAAACTGCTCAAATTACTAACGCTTCTGCAGTGTCAGAAATTATGATGGACTATAAAATATTTACTTTCTCAATTGAATTGTTGTTTTAGCTTCCAAGAAGCGGCCACTCCCGTCTTATTCACCATCAGTTGTCCTTCGACAAGAACAACAAGGTTATTCCTCAGCCATCTTGCTGTTATCCTTCCGAGTAAGTTCAAACATTTAAAATTCGATATGCAAAACCTGCAAACTGTATTCAAAAACATTAACATCGCTGACACATTTATAAAAACTTAATATTTTATTTGCAGGTACGAAGAAGTAAAAATGATGTACATCAACAGCGATCACCAAATCACTGAGGCCCGTGTCCCCGGAATGATTGCCCGCAAGTGCGGATGCACCTAAATAGCCAAGGCTCCGCCTTTTACAGTAACCCCAACATTCCTTCCGAGACTCTTTCCTATGTTATTTATCTATTTACTCTTGTTGTTACCAAATTGGGCATCCGTATCTCCTTAAACTAGTTCTAGATTCTGATATATGTTTAGATCTAGGCAATTGATTAGTTTAATGCAGAAGCTAGAATCAGATGCTTAAAACCTTGGTAACAGCGTTTCTGACTTTTTACTCTACGACCCCCTACTCCTAACCACTGCTCTTTCGTCATACAGCGAATCTTCAAACATTTTGTTAATTTCTCGTTTCTTGTTTTATTTCCTTTTCCAGATGTTCTACTCACCTTGTGTTGTCTGTAAACGGTATCCATAGCTGAATCTAGTTGGCTACTTTCACTTCTAAAAACACTACAAAACATAGATATTTGAGATGATTTACTGATCTAAAAGTGATTGTTAGCAAACCCCCAAGTGACCACACCAACACCCGACATCTTCATTTGGAAGCTAAATGCTTAAAATGATTTAGCTGTAAGGAATTGCGTTTAGTAGATGAAATGTTAGCCACATCATATTCTATATATACACATAGCAAAGGTTTCATCTTCTGGTCCTTCTTAAACAGTCCCAGTGATCTCTGTTTCTCGCTGTTCTGTCATATCTAGTCTTATGAAATGTTAAAAACATTTACATTTACTAGTCTATCTAATCTGTTCATACTATCTTCTTAATTCTTTCACTCTACTCATATATCCTACTAAAAGTTCATGCTAGCTGATTTTCTGGAACTTGGCCCAGCCATTAAGCCTAAAAATTGGTTAACTAGCTTTTCCCTAGTACTCTCCCTATGGCTATTCTTTTCATATTCTTTACTCTAACTATTTAATCTATATTTAACAAATGTCTTTTTCTGCTCTCTCTCTCTGTCTCTCTCTCTCTGAAGTTATGATTTTGCAAGTATACATTGTGATCGACAGTGATAATAAATCATTTTGTTATGCTCTTTTAACTAAAATAAGTGATATACAAATATATAGACAGACTGTACAATGAGTGTTACATATGATAATCCCAACTGACAAAGAAACATTTCGGAAAAGACGGACTCCAACCTGTGACCATTCGTTAACCAAAGAAGTCATATAACTACTGAGCTGACATAGCTTTGGTCGCCTTGGGTTACCAACAACTAACAATAAGAACCCATAATTTTTACTAAAGCTTCGTATCTTCTCTTAAATCGTTCACATAGGTTTTCAACTATTTCAATTACAAAGTTCAGTTTCCAATTTTCCAAGTTCTACACCATTTGTTCAAATAAAGTCAGCAGCTACATGCTTGTATAGCTGTCAAATCTGCGCAATCAAGTTTAGGTATATAAGGACTTTATAACTTTTATTTTATACATTCAAATAGTGTTATTTGCTGAAATGAAATATTTTATTGCTATTTCACTAGTTCTACTTCAGTTTTTGCAAATTAACGGTCAAACGTGAGTGAGGTCTTTATTAACTTAACGTGTGTAATATGTGAAATAAATGTTACATGACCTTGTTAGCAGAATTCTACTATAATTTATTAGTGGAAAGACAATTATAGAAAATATTTAACATAGATAGTCTAAGAGAAGCATACCCTTCGAGTTTTAGTGAATTGGAATTTTATGAGTTGATATATGCAACCCTAACATTGAGCTTCCAACCTTTTTACTTATACCACCCATAGCCATATGTAATTAGCTTTATATTTAGATGTCTCGATATTGGATATGACTGTGATTGTAAACTCGGTCTTTGCTATAACCTTAACTATGTAGATAACATGTTTAAAATGTGTCAAAAGGCTTGCGGATGGTAGGTTTTAAACCAAGTAAATTATAATTTTATGTTAGAAAGCAATACTAAATAGCGAATATAACTGATATTTGGCCTATCCTTTTCAATGTTTCTAAAAGATTAACTCTCCAGGTGCGACAAGACAGTTGATGATGTTCGTGGAGATTTAGAGCAAAGATATACAAAGAGACCACGTTAGTTTACAATTCTTATTTTATTCTTAACAGCATAATCATTCAACTGTGAAGAGCTATTACAGGTGACCCAACACAACCAGGTCCAATGATCCCCGGGCCGGCTCCTGGTGCCCCCGCAGCCACTCGGTCTGCAACTGCTGCTGCAACTAGTAAGTCGTAGAACATTGTGGTCTAATAGTCAGAGCCTTTCAAATACGAACTAGCTAAATTGTAATTAAAAGCAATTGTTTTCAGGACTATTTTAATTATTTCAGCTAGTCCTCTTACTTATTATATTTTGAATTATTTACTTTTAGCTTGTGTGGATACCATCTTTACATGCTCCTCACAACGGTCAATGTGCTCTGTAGCAGCTTATAAAACACTTATGAAGACCAAATGCTCAAAAACATGTGGATTTTGTTGAAATTAGTTGAAATTATTTTGTACTCAATAAACAACTTTATGTTTTAAGTTAAAATTGGTTTTAACGACTACGGTGCACACTTCAACTATAACTAATGGGTTTGAACAGTAAATTAGGCTTTCTTTATTTTTATACATAATCATTAAAGTCCGCCTGAACCAATGGATTGAGAATAGAAGCTCCTCCATCGACTACAAGACATGTTCCAATTATATAGGAAGAGACGGAACGGTCAGCAAGAAATGCTATTGCATTCGCTATGTCAGATGGGAGACCTAAATGCTTATAACTTATTATTTATATATTTGTATAGAAGGAATTTTTTAATTCTTACTTTTATATTCTACTTTAATTATGCAGTAACCTACCACATCGTCCTGTCGGGATCAGTTTTCTGTCCGCACCGAGTTTGTTCACCATCTAAAAAGACAGATTAGTTAAAATATATATCTTATTTAAGTTCAAATGTATCTATATACAACTGCCATCAAATGATGATCATATATATTATTGTGACTAGAGTGTAAATAATTCCCTATAAGATGATGCTGTTCACATTCTTACAAGTTAACAAAGTAAGTAACCATTTTACATAGCATTCTAACGCTAAATAACAATTATACGAACCAAAATAAAATGTATTAGTTCTAACCCTTTCAGCTTCATCCTTTTTCCATCCAAACTGTTGATAAATCGGGGTCATAATGGCACCCGGACTAAATTATATCTAGTAAATGTTGTAGAGCAGCCTATTTAGTGTATATGAATATCAGTAAATGTGTCTGTCATGTTTAAAAGAGTACAATATATGATAGATTGTATGTATATTTATTGTTTATTAATTTTATTTATATAATAACTTACTTAACTGAGTTAATTCTTACACCTTCCTTTATATACTCGACTGCTAATGCCCGCATCATCTGATTCAAGGCTGCCTTAGACATGGCATAATGTGTCTTTGCGGGTATCTAAACTTATTAACTCTTATATGCTCCTTCTATCATTACAATTAACTTACTATGGAATTCAGTTTCCTCACTTATGAAAATAGTTACAGTTTAGAAGAATACAAATGTTACAAACTAACTAACCCCATAATTCATTCCACAAATGCTAGAAACCATTACAACATCTCCTTGAGATTTGATCAGATGTGGCATTGCCAAACGGGTAAGTGTCAGAATACTGTAAAAAAGGAGTATAACATATGTAAGCTCAAGTGACAATTATTCAAAATCTTAAAATAACATAAATTATAACTACCTGTTAACTTATAGTTTTATATAACACTTACTTTTTGGGTTTTAAATTTAACTTTAACAACGGCGAGAAAATAAATGTAGTTTTATCTTTTCTTTACAAGTGCTTGATATATTGTCCATTTCAAAACCTAGACTACATTGCGCCGGCTTTATATGATGCGCGGTGTTGCAAATTTTGCCTTCAAAAAGGTTCTGAATTGTCCAATGTTCCATTTTTTTGGAGGCAAAATTTGCAACTGCACATTGTAAGAGATCGGCGCAATGTAGTCTAGGTTTGGAAACAGACTATATATGTTTATTTATTAAACGCACGATCTTGTATTTAAATTCATGACATAGTCGTAGTTATCCATGCCGCTTTCTACAAATTCGCCATTTGGACCGACTGCTTGAGGGCCAATACCGCCAACGTTGTTTATCTAGGAGTGAAATAATATAATTATAAATAATAACTATTTTAATTATTGGTATGAATAAAGTTAGCCTTTGATTTATTTATTTTCTTAAGATGACGATAACTCGAAATTATGCCATTTAGTTTTCTATACTTGAAGTTTTCTATAATGTACCAGAATATTCAGTTTGCCAAATATAGCAACCGTTTCTTCTATCAGACGTATTTGTACATCATCCTTAGTAATATCGCCATCAATAGCCAATATGTTCTCTTTAATAATTCCTAATGTTTCAAGATGGATTCTGGTCTCCTGGAAAGACAAGAAAAATGAATTGTTCAGGCTAAAACTCATTTTTCTTATTGTCAGATATATTGTTAATTGCTTCCGTTTCTTCATTATGTTACCTGTAGTTCCTTCATGTTCAGTCCTGTAATCGTTACTTTAGCTCCTTCTTTAGCAAACAGTTCTGCTGTACCGCGCCCTATTCCACTGCTGGAACCTATAAAACCCATAACTCTTTAGCAGTAGTTATAGTAGGTATTTAATTAGAATTCCCAAAGTTTAATAAAACACTTTTGCAAATTCTTTGTCCTCCTATATTTCACGCAGTTCTACTCTACAGTTTTAGGATATTCCCATATCCCGTAAGCAGAGCTTAAAAAAATCTAATGCTTACCAGTAATGATAACGACCTTGTTAAGAAAACGATTCATTGTAGACAATTGACTAAATTATACAAAAGAAGGTAAACTAATAGTAAGAATATTTAAAACAAAAGAATAACTAAAGGTTTATAATAGTAATACCATTAAAAGAGTAAAGTGGGTTAACTGACCAGTTGTTTTCCTATTGAAAGATAAGATAATTTATCTAATGTAATTGAAAAGCAAAAAGGTAAACAGAACACAAAACACTTACTAATATAAAAGATTTAGATATTAATTAAATATATCATTATGTAGTATAAAAATGATAAAGCCCCTTTTTAAAAGAACTGCAGGGACTAAATGTTGTAAATATAAATCGAGTGAACACTAGCTTCGAAACCGTATGTGAAACGTTATCTGAATTATAATGGTTATATGCAATTACTAAGATGTACATCATCTTATTAACAAATAAATTGTTTTAGACTGGATGGTACAAATATATCTATATTAACAAAGAATAAGTTAATTACTTATTTTTGTTTCCCATGCCCTTTGACTTTTCTCTTTGTCTTTCCTTAACTAAATATAAACTGTCTAACTTTGTGTTTAACTTTTCAGTCTTTTTAAAACTAACAATTCCGAAATGTTTTTTCAGATCAGTCAAGCTTGCTTGTTCTTGGATCTACTATAGCCTCTTACTAACAGCTGACTGGTTCTTTCGTGCCAACTAGTCCTCTCTAGCTTTCTTCCGCTATATCCTTCCAATTTCTCTGAAATCTAAATGTTTTAAACTAGTCTAACCCTATTTCGAGTCTGAATCTACTATTCTATAGCTCATTCTATGCTTTGAATACCTTTTGCAACCATCCTGTGTTTCCAATTCTCGAAAAATGAAAAACGACTATTTTTTCTGCTGTCAGAGCAAGTTTATGTTACTTTCTCGATGACCGTCTCGTCAATTTTCAAAACTAAACGTTTTGAGGATCTATCAATCATTATCTTAACACTTTTTTATGAGAATAGCTTTGTCATCATAAAAGATGTGAAGTGTTAACCAATGAATGTAAAGGTTGTCCATTGTTATACTTATAAAAGTTACATTTACTTATCATTGTTTGTAAGTATTAGTGTTAACATATTATTAAATAATATTAAATATTAACTATTTGAAAACTATTTGAACGGGTACTTTTTGTTAAAGTAAAAGTTTCGTAAAGTCTGATATACTTAATCAGTCGTTAATTTGTAGTGCCTTCATGATTATCCACAATATTTATGGAGTAGAAGGAGCTTTAAGAAACTTTCTTAATGCCTCTATGGTCGTACTTTATTAATTTTTTTTTCCTACTTTTCTCAAAGAGATAGATAACTTAAATAATCGAACAATGAACACTAAATCAAGTAATGTACCTCAGTATTTTATACTTATTTATTTGCGGGGCATTTTTTCTAGAAGCTTTATATTTCGATTGAAAACAATCACTCTTTCTACTATCTTTATATCGCACTGAGTCTTTCTTAGTTAATCCCTTAGTATTACCATAAGCACACCCACCCAAAAAGAGAAACATTTCGCAACAATATATCAACTAATTTCTTTTATTTTTATTAGAACAACACTTGCATAAATATTGCATAAAAGAAATAAACCTTGTCCTGTGGGAAACTGTTCAGTACCGTAAAAGCCTTCTAAATATTTAAATTATCTAAACGTGATCCTTCTGGTCTTTAAATGTTTTTAGATTCTTCAGTAAGCTATTTGTATCTATTAAAAGCATTGCTCAAGAGCTACTTCTGTTAGTTTTATAGGCTTTGAACAATTGCTCCTTGTTAACTACTTGATGGTTGTTCCATTCTCTTAAAGGGACATCAAGAGACTTATTTAGCCAGTATATTGTAGTTCAGAGAAAAACAGTTTTTATAGGAAAATTTGTTAAAAAATTGAACATTTTGCAACAAAAAAACACATTCCAAAATAATTGTTGCTGATTACTCAAAATGGTGATGCGAAGATTCAGCAAACGAAAACTCAGCAAACGAAGATTCAGCAACGCGAAAATTCAGCAATGCGAAAACTCAGCAAACGAAGATTCAGCAACGCGAAGATTCATCAATGCGAAAACTCAGCAAACGAAGATTCAGCAACGCGAAGATTCAGCAACGCGAAGATTCAGCAACGCGAAGATTCAGCAATCGTAGAGAATATACTGCAACAAATTCAAGTTCTTTGAAACAAACTTGGGTTTA
>JAQGAV010000373.1:0-34854 GCA_034691345.1 Phasmarhabditis papillosa
GTAATGGTCAGCATGGATGCCTTCCAAGCATTCGACGGGGGTTCGATTCCCCCCGAACGCAGATGTTTTGCAAATTTACACCTGTAGAGTAAAGCCTTTTTCTGATGTTTTTGACTAGTTTTTAGGCCTATTGGTATGATTTTACAAATGGTTTGGTCGATTGTTTGGTATTGAATTCTCTTTATCTTTATCAAATCTTGATCTTTTTAGGAACTTTGTAACCAAACAAGTTTATTTTTATGTGAAATAGTTTTGAATCTATCTGGTTGATGCTTTTATTAGATAACAGAAACACGTTTATTTGGTAATGTACATTCTGTAAATAAATAATTCTTTATGAGTAATAAATAATAATAATAATAATAACGAAGTGGATATTCCACACCCCTCAGCTGCTTCAGTAACCAGGTGGAGTTCTTGGTGGGGGACAGTGGTCGCAGCCTCCTTTGCCTCCGGCGGATCCCTCCGGTCCTGGAGGTCCGGCTGTTCCGGGCTTTCCGTAAGATCCTTAAAACATGAATAAGTGCTAGGAAATCGGCATTCTTTAGGTGAAAGTTCAATTATAGTTCTTCATGTTTGGTTTATTTGAAATATATATATTGACTTTTCTAAGATAGCTTACGGAAGGGCCGGTTCGGGCCAATTGTTTCTTTACTTTTATGTGATTTATGTGATTTATAACGTTATTGAGGAAAATATCGCGGAAAGCTGGAAATTTTGACTTAGGGCCATATTTGGGGTCGGCCTATTTCCACCTATGGGATACGGTATTGTCTTCTGATCATGTTAGCTTATATCCGCAAACTCATTCCTTAACCGTACCTTGGTTGCCCATATCTCCTGTAGGTCCGGCTGGTCCTGGCTGTCCTGGTTTTCCCTTCTCTCCAGGTTGTCCTGGTGGACCGGCGGGTCCCATTTCTCCGGCTCTTCCTGGTGGGCCGGGTGGAGCGTTGCCGGGTATCTGTTTTCCGTTTTCTCCCTGAAATATGAGGTAAATATTGTATTTCCGTGGTCTAAATAATTTACAAAACGCGGAAAGACCTCGAGATTAGGGGTTGCACCCAAAAACTTACTTTCTCTCCTGGGCGACCGGGATAACCGTTATTTCCAGCGGCTCCCATTCTTCCAGCTGGTCCCTTCTCTCCGGGCTTTCCAACAGATCCTGGTTCTCCAATCTCTCCGGGGTAACCTCTAGGTCCCTTCTCTCCGAGAGATCCCGCTGGTCCTGGAGGTCCAGCTGGGCAAGCGGGTACGCATGTTGGGGCAGCCTGAGCTCCTTCTTGGTAGCTTCCAGCTTCAGCATCTGGAAGAAAGATTGAAATTTCTATTGTCCTTATTACAGGATTTATGAAAAAGTATAGAAGATAAGTTGCAGAGTTACAGACTGCGAATTTCGCACAAATCGTCGATGCTAACACAGATTTTTAAACTATTTCCAAGGAGTTCATTCTTCGATTAAAACAAACCTGCTCCGGGGTTTCCGTCCTCTCCCGGTGCTCCATCCTTTCCATCAGATCCATTGACTCCAGAATCTCCAGGTGGTCCTGGTGGTCCCTGTTGGCAACCACAACACTGGTTCTCTTCTGGTGTGGGAACTCCCTAAAATAGAAAAAATTGCTGAAAACATGTAATAATCGAGTACTAAACTGTTGGATAACTCAAAAGAAAGCTTTCCGAATCGTTCATCGGAAAAAGAGGGATTTTGCTTAATTTTATGATTTTTACATTGTATTTCAGTAGTTTTGAACAAAAGAAAACTGTTGCCAATCCTTAAAAAAATAAACAGCTCAATGGTTGTCCTTTCCGTTCGTTAGGGTACAACCTGTTTGGCAATAGAAAAATCTGCAAGCTTACCGCAACAACTTCGCCTTCGGGCTTCTCATTGTAGGCGGCCTTTCCGTTTCCGGCCGGAACTGGGACTCCGGCTGCTTCAGGAGCCGGCACGGCAGCGCCAGATGTGGCAGATCCAGTTTTGTATTCCTGTCTGCGCTCACGATGACGGCTAAAATAGCAGTGGGTAGCGAAACCGAGTAAACTAAGATTTTGGGAACGAGTATTTTCTCAAATATATTACTTTGAACCAGATCATTGAACAATTGTATAAACTTTCATGTTTTAAAGCTATTTAATTTTCGGTAATGGTTCATATGAGCTTTCTATCAAATCTAAGCTAATATCTGTCCGTGGACTTATACTACAACTCACTTAGCTGGAGTCGTTATGAAGTGTCCGAACATCCATCTTCCTTCCGGTTGGCTCCTAGCTTCTCGCTTCGAGACAGGTCGGCCCTTTCCAATCGAGACAGAAACAACCTCGCCCCAAATGTCACGGTTGCGAGTCTAGAAAGAATAGGATAGTGCGACGTATGCGTCAAACTACAAGCATTGTTTGTCTAGTTATAGAACTGAAGCTATAATAACAACTGAGCGTATACTATTGAGCGGCGGTGTAATATAAAAATGAATGAGAAATTGGTGAATTGGGGGCCGTTTCTTCCAAAATACATTCATTTGATTTAAACTGTCTCGATTCAGGCTACTTTGATGGAAGCATAGTTGTTGCTACACACTATATTTCCAAATGTCTTGAGTAGGTAAGAAATATTGTAAGCTGTAAGCAGCCTATTATGTATTTTGTTTCGACGATTATTTACTTGGAGTAGGCGTCTCTGACTTCTCTTATTATTTCGTTAGTTACCTGACAGAAATGTACATCACTTAGCAGATTACTATGTAGTTTCTGTACATTCTGATATGCGAGTGGGATGAGGATGATACATGAGAGAATGGTAATTGTAGAAACAGTAACGGAGATAAAGGCAGACCTGAACAAGAATGTTTGTCAAACATAAACTATAACTTTTAATACTACTGATGCCTCATTCACTATGGCTCCCAACCATAGCTGTGCATTGAAAATAGCGTTACCGGAAACCGATTTTGTTCCTGTGGCCAGTGGCCGTAGTATAGAAACGCCCTGGTGGGTGCTCGGGCAGTTTTTAGCCTGCCCGGCCAACAGTCCAACAACTGCCCGGGCAGGTTCATACTACGGGCACAGGTGACGGGAATGATCGTTCCCTTTCTTGTGCCTGCGCCAGAAATGTGGCTGAATACAGTCACTGCAATAGTTTTGAACGTTTGTTTTTGAGAGAAAACAGCAAACTAAGCACTATGTATAGTACTTTTGCAATGGTAACTACAAACATATCTGATTGGTATATACAAACTAATAAACTACCCTATTCTACTTTATAAGTTTACTTTTTTGTTCGGTAAATTGGTACTCATTTATTCAGACGACTCCCTAGTTTCTCAAATGGAGGGTAGCAGCGTACATAAACGGAATAGAGGCAATAACTTACTTCCGTACAGCTACCATTTCCATGCATTCATCATCAGCAACAAGTGGTTGCTTCATTGTGAATTAGCTAGTTGTAGTAGGTAGGCTTTCAATACCAATCTATTCGCATATCCAATCCGCTTTTATAGTAAAGTCTTCACAGACTCCGCCTTTCAATAGTAATAATATCGGCATTTCGATCGCCCTCGTAGGACCCGGATAGAATAGTGAAACTGGTGGTAATCCGCGAGATCTGGAACTCTCACACGCCGAGAAAATTAACGGCCGACACTTAGTAAACCAGATGGTCATTTAGATTGAACGCAGTTAGTAATCCACACATTCCACCCAGAGGCAGTTCTCAAGAGACTAGTAGTAACAATCGGCAGTTTGAAGGAAAAGGTGCGACACCCTTGCATTCCTCAGTTAAAACAGCGGAAATGCATCTAAATATATCGGAACAAGGACCTAATACTGATGAAGGTTGTACGATTGATTATCGAGAGTTGTTTATTCATAGCAACTGAAACGTGACACCTAAACCGATTTGTTATTAAAAACTTAGCTACTAGACAAGCCTAATTCTATAATAAACTAATACACACTAACGATAATGCCAGAGCTCCTATAATAAGCTTGTATACAGTTTTAACCAACCCGACCCAACTTTTCCAGCAAACTTTCACCTCATACACTAATGAACTGAAAGAGAGTCCAATAATTCAAACCAACGTTTCCCTCTTTTTAGCGAATATGCAGAATATTTTTATTGGCTACACAAAACATAAATACAAAAAGAGATCTTGACAACAAATTATTTAAAAGGTAATAAAGTTCATTGCATTGGCAAATAATATAGAGAATTTTTCAGAGCAAAGAAGTAATTTCACAATGGTGAAAATGAGAACTTGAATAAAGAGAACTCGACAACTGTCTAAAAACATAATAAAGCAACTACAATAACAAAATATAAAAATGCGCAAATTAAAAAAAAATACATCGAGTAACAACATTAATCTAAAAAGAAATGTAATAAAAGAGAAAAAAGGGCTATTCATTGGGAGGTAGAGATTCCATTTGTTGTGAAACTTCGGGTTTAATTTCATCCGGATCATTTCCGGAATGTTGAGTGTTGTCAACAAGGGGAGAAGACATGTTAGGTGGTGGAGTTGGAACACGACCGGAATCCAATACTTCGTCCTTCTCAATGACAATCTCGCCCTCCAAAATCTGATCATGCGGATCCATTTCACTAATAATCCCTCTTCGTTGATTTGACACCTCAACGTGGGAATGATGACTAGAGGACGACGGTATATTGGCTGGATCATGAAGGCCGGACATCATCATATTTTGAACATTGTGATCTGATTGCTGGTGCTCATTGTGAATGATTTGACTGCTCTGAACCAAACCATGCAGATGATTCCGAGACGGCATTGACATAATTTGTTGAGGATTAGTCAAATATCGAATGTTGTGGGATAAATGATCAACAACAGTGTCATCATCTATGAACTGGGGATCTAGCACAACCTACAATGAATATTATATAAGCAATGAAAAATTAAATACCTCATCAACAATTTCACCATCGTGTATTACATCTCCAACAAAATCCCCATCAAGAATCTGAAAATCACATGTAAAACAACGATAAAACAAATAGTGATACTTCTTCATGTAGGATAACATCGTCCATAGAAACTCCAAGAGATTGATCATTTACTCTACCAGCTTCGGCAACAATTTCAACACCGAAGTCCTTAAATATAGCAGGGTAATACCGACTAAAACATGATATCTAACCCTTTTGATGTTATCTAAAATCCTCATTTCGTTTTTCTGCAACAACGACTTCCAAACTACGTCGAAAGTGTCATTGTTGGTGCGGGTACCGAATAGATTGGCCGCGTAACGGAAGAGCTGCTCAGTCTGATGAGCACGAGGACCTTGCATAGAAGTGAATACAGGCTAGAAAGGAATGACCTTGATGCTCAATGGGTTGCACAAACCTTTCTTATGTGCCTAGTAATTTCGTCCGAGTGTGTCATGTCCATCATGTCATTCTATTAATAAAAACTATGCTTTTAAAAACAAATAAAATGACTTACGTTTACTCGCTCCCAACCTTCAGGCACGTAGTCAGCCATCGAATCTTCCATTTCAAAACCATCTCCCTCAAGCTTCACTTCGAACTGACGTTGCTGGGCAGTAGCAAGTTGTTGTCGAGCCATTTCCCTTTTAACGTTGTACACCTGGGGAAACATGTCAAACGAGTTGCTAGCGAGATGCTTACAGCTCGGGTGCTAACAGGAATTCCGTGCTTTTCAGAAAGCTCCTTAGCGGCCTCTGCGGGAGTCATCTGTTGTAACAAATGGCGGGCGTCATCACGAAGCGAAGGTGGTAACCGAACATACAATGCATCAGTGTGCATCGCATTCCCATGAGTAACCTAAGAACATATGGTATTACACTTGTAAGATATTTCAAAACTAACTGCCTGGGGGACTTCCCCTTCCTCTGAATACCAGTAGGCGACCATTGAATGCCCAACTTGAACAGCATCTCTGGTAATGAAAATAACCTAAAGGAACAACAATTACTTCAAAACAATAAACAATAAAATTACTCGTTTCTTCAATCTGGGTGTTCTTGGTAAGGTTGCAGCGTAAACATGCATATAGAAATCGCCAGGCATATCATTCCATCTTCGTCCCTTGAGAACTCGTAAATGACCGTCTCTGTTCATTCCAAGCGGAACTTTGCTGGTTTTTGGTCTGACACAAAAGTTCGTGCCAACTAAAAACACATGTATTTTCTAGAATCTCAGAAAAAGAACGAACTGGGGTTAGGTATGTTCTCGGACCAAGGGCCTAATGCATCACAGGTTAAATTTCGAACATCAACAGCATTTCCATCCATGAAATATACGAAAACACCCTTCTCTGTTGTTAACGGTGGAAACATGGGAATTCTATTATTCAAACATTCCATTGAGTCTCTAAAACGCATACATTTAAATGAAAATGTCATTTCTTACAATAGATGAGATTTGTTAACCAAGTAGTGCAGCTGACGATTCCTATCATTCAAAAACTCAGTTTCGCGAACAGTCAAATAGAGACATCCTTCGTTGGTATGCAGTCCCTCGTTGAACTAAATATAAATTGTGCATGACATAAACATCAATGAGCTAACCGGCGATTCACGTTCAGATTCTGAGAGATCCGAAACATCGTCGTACAGAGATTCGCTTTCACCGCACTACAAGAAAACATGTGAAAATGTTTGTACTAACATCATACCGGGATCATCCTTCTCAGTGGAGGTCTTCTTCTGCAGATTCTACGACCGTAAGGGCCATTAATTCGAGGGATGGGACCTTCCGCCGTGTATTCGTAGACAATCATAACATGACTAATAATTTCTTTGGACTCTGTATCCATAATGTAATTAATCTAAACATTTGCTTTATTTTAGACATTAATGAATGACTAACTCTCTTGCGCAACCTACTTTCCTTAGGGTGAATGCTATAGAGTGAAGTAAGGTGATACGGAAAGGTCTTATAATCTCCATCGCGAATACCAAATCCTGTTTTTTCATCACCAACAAGGCCGATCTTTCTACATTTTGACCTGTAGCACGTGGGGTTTTCAGCTAAACAACACTTTAGTAAATTAATGAATAGAAAGCGACATACGAGTGGCATTTGCAGACCAAGGCGAGAAGTCATCCCGATTGATATCATGCGGATAAACGCTAGTTGCACATACAAAGAACGCATAAGATCTCGCATTTCTGACCATTGGTGGATGCTGAGGCTTTGTGTCGTTCAACAGACCTCTTTCTTCTCTGTAAAACTTAATAGTTCCGACACATCATGGAAAAACCTACACAAAATTGGTATTAGCTATAAACTCGAGGATAGTATCCAGATTGTTGACTGCTTTTTTATGGCGGACGGTGAGGTAGAAATGTCCTGTTTCTAATCTTCGAACACCATCAAAAAACTAAAATTAAATGTTAGAATTTCTAGTTTGCCTAACGAATACCGGTTGAGGGTTTTCATGCGCTCCCAGGATATCCTCATCAAACTGTGTATCCCATCCCTGATCAAGGCAATCATCGGGTAATTCTTCATTAAGATCCAATTCTTCTTGCGCATATCGGTTCATCTAGAGTAACAAGGACTGTTCGATAAAAAGTAGACCATTTAAGAATCACAAATTGATGGTAATTTTCAATCATAAGAAATTGAATATGAATGTGGGGTCACATTCTTGAGAACTCGCGAAAATGTGTATTAAGGTAATCTTTTGTACAAAAATCATTGACATATTTATGTGCAGTTTGTTGAATAAAGACAGAAAATTCATTAAATTAATGAGAGCATTATCCAGGGTAAAGAAAAAAGTATTACCTCTACTTCTCTGGCAGCTGGATCCATTTCACCCATTTCTATTCCATGTAAATCATCATTTACAATCTCCTCTTCTATCATCTCTTCGACATCGATATCATCCTCGCACAGTTCGCCCAAATTTGGTTTCGTCAAATCAGACAAGGCTGAATCACTACGATTGTGGTCATTGCCATTCTATAAGAACTACTAATTTCAAGCTAACATCAATTGGTTACCATATTTTTGTTTCCTTTAATAATTTCCGGAATGGGACCTTCCTTCATAAACTCGTATATAAAACAAACTAGGCCAATTACTTGGCTGTTGTCTCGCTGAACGTAAAATATCTGGAAAAATATATATTACGAAATTACTCGAGGGTGCGCATACTCACCCGCTTACGAAGTCGTGGACAACGACATAAAATGGTTATAGTTTCGACAAGAGCCAACCCAGTGGACTGCCATTCTTCCTTCGACACGTGAAAAAAACCGTTCGAATCCTGTTCGAGGGCACGTTTCACTGTTCGAACCCGATGATTAACCGTGGCTCCTAAGATTAAATTGCATATGGGAAATTACTAAAATGTGCAAACCAGCGTAAGTCCACGGTGAGAGGGCATCTCCGTGAAACTGCATAACGTCAGCTACAAGTTGTGCCGGAACAAAATGGACGAACACTCCTCTAGTTTCGATTAATGGAGGATGAAATGGCATACCAGAATTCAAGTGACCAGATTCTTCCCTACAAATTTTAATTTGCAATGCCGACAAAAACACAACTTACAATAATGTGGGTTCATTGATAAGATATTTTAGAAGGAGACTTTTGTTACTGGTCCAACCATATTTTTCGTGGTGCACCTGCAGATATTTTTCCCCACGTGGACCATTGGCTATGTCAGGAAGAAACTAAATGATGTGTATACATACGAAAAATGCGCTCGCTAACCGGGCTTTCATTGTCTCCAACGTATAGCATGTGTCCTCGTTCAAATTCTTCGTCAAACGCCAAACGAAGGGCTTCATTGGCATGGTAGTTACTCAGTAGGACAGGAATTTCACCAGGACAAGTAAAGTCGTAGAGAATGAGAACATTTCCAATTATATGTCCTCCACGCGACAGGTAAAATATCTGAAACAAACCTTAAAATAGTAAGCAAAAGATATAACTATTACCTTTTTTCGTAATCTTAGACATCTTGGTAGCCATGCGGTATATTCAGTCAGATGAATATCGACCGTTTTTGGATCAACTTTCGAAGCGATTAGGCGACCACCTTGACGAATGACAGCATGTTTTCTTACGTTAGGTTTTACAACCGGTCCGTTATCAGCTGTGTCAGCAACTAAAAACTGAACTGTAACATAGTTATGTAAGACAACTCACTTGAGCTAGACCATGGCTTCAAATCATCATGTGAAATTTCCCTCACGGAAGTAACTGCGGTCCCGTCCAGATAAAATGCAAAACAGGCCTTTTGAGTAACAAGCGGTGGTAGTCTAGGAGACTTTCTCAACATCCAGCCTTGTGATCGACTAAATATGGGTGGATATTGTCAAAATGTAAAGTTACGAACATATTGTTAATTTCATTGCGATTCGTCAGCAGATCAATAATTCTTTCCTTTCTTAACAGATAGGCGAGGCAGCCAGGTATAACAGTCGCATATGCATCCCCACTTTCTGTTAGTGCTATCTCATCGTCGAACTACAAATTAAATATACATTTTACCTGAACAAGAAACAAACCAGTTTAATATTAAATGCATTGATCTTCTCAGCCTCCATTTTTGTGATAGGTTTGTCGTATGCAAACGCTCGCTGCTCTTGAACAGGGCGTGTAAGGTTCACAGTATTGGCAAACCGAGGTCGGTTGCTAACGACCGAACGACGAATTGGCTCTCCCTCTGGATACTTTCGTGGGCGCCCTCGCTTTCTTTTCACCTCTCTACAATATAACAAAGAGTTAAGTCGGTGTTCGTTATGCTATGTCTAAAGTACTCCACGCCCCTCAAAATATCATCGCAAGTCAGAATAAAAAATGATAGAGCTTTAACTATGCCTAGCTTTGGTATTTAAACATTGATTACGAAGGAAAGGAACTCACGGAGCTTTCACAAGAGGAGGAGGATTCTCGTTATCTATGTCTTCGATAAATTCCAAGTCGTTATAATTTCTGAGTAATTCAGCTCTTGGATCTATCGAGCCATGTAGAGGCTCATTTTCATAGCCGCCTTCGACATCAATTTCACCAGCAATCTAGTGTTAAACATAAGTACATCAGTTTGAAATATCCTACCTCAACGTTTTCATCCGTGGTAATGACCTCAATAGTTTCACTATGATGAGGAATATCTTCTAACATAACCATCGAGTGACCAGGAAGAGATGATTCATTCTGGTGCAGACGGGACCTCTTTGGACGCTGTTGAACTTCAACTACATTGGAATAACTTAAATCCTCTTCAGGTTCCTCCTTTTTAACGGCTGCATTAGGATAGGAAACCTATAAGCGTAACAACATTTTACTAAGAGCTCTATGAAATACCTCGTAGTCTTCACTTGATAATAAGACACTTTTCCTGACCATTCGTTTTGGTCGCGATAATACACCATCCACGTCTTGTGACTCGGGACATGGGGTTTTCCGTTTACGACTTTGTTCGCCGGAATCACTAGGATCTTCACCCTCGGTCTCGTTTGTACTTCTCATTAATCCAGTCATTTCTAAAGAAGAAAAACTATGCCAGACCTTCTCCAACTAAGTTAATACATATTCGAGTTAACGAAAAAAAAATTAAAATATTTATCAGTATAAAATAATTTATCAAATGTTTGAATGATAACACGTGCTATAATAAATAAAAAGAATAGAATACTATTTCACAATGCTCACGGAATACAAAGCGAAAAAAATCGAGTAGTTTAAAAGGATCTTTAACTCATCACATTTACGCATTGTCAGAAGAAATTACTAAAATACATTATTTACTTGGAGAAAAGAGATTATGTTAGATCCAGAATTGGGCAAATGCCAAGCCAGTTCAAACGTACAACCAGAAAAAAACTACTTCACAAACACCAAATGAGCCCGAATTACGCGAAAGAGCCAGTTTCATGATATAAAGGGCATCAAGACACGTTAAGAATTGCAGCATTGCTTCTTCTGTGCATCATTGGTTGGAGCAGATATGTCAAGGCCAGCACCGGGAAGTGGGACAACACGGTCTGATCCAACGTGCTTATTAGAAACACTCTTGTAAATCTCGGTGAGAATATTGGTGAACGCTGCCTCCACATTAGTGCTATCAAGGGCAGAAGTCTCTGAAGAAAAAGTTAGACCAGTAAACTTAATAACCACCTTACCAATGAAAGAGAGCTGATTTCTCTCAGCGTAGATCTTGGCTTCATCAGTGGGAACAGCACGTAGATGTCTCAAATCACTCTTATTTCCAACCAGCATGATAACAATATTTTGATCTGCGTGATCACGCAGTTCCTTTAGCCAACGTTCGACATTTTCATAAGTGACGTGTTTGGCTGAATAATTTCATTATTTCTGAAACTGAAAAATAGTTACCAATATCGTAAACCAGCAGAGCACCCACAGCACCTCTGTAATAGGCGGAAGTAATAGCACGGTACCGTTCTTGACCGGCTGTGTCCCAAATCTGAGCCTTGACCGTTTTACCTTCTACCTAAAAAATGGTTTCAAAATTTGTAACGATTAGCAGGAAACCTGAATGCTTCTTGTCGCAAACTCCACTCCAATTGTTGACTTAGACTCCAAGTTGAATTCGTTCCTAGTGAAACGCGATAGAAGATTAGACTTTCCGACTCCAGAATCACCAATTAAGACCACTGAAAACTATGAGTGTCAGATCACAGCACCAAAGTTAGTATTACCTTTGAACAAATAGTCGTACTCATCATCACGTGATCCCATCTGAAAAAAAAACGAATGAAATAGGAAAATGCGGTTAAATGGCTCAGTAAGCGTCATGAATCACCAATAAATCAATAAACGAACGCCTGTACGACTATACGAAATTTCCAAAAAAAAGAAGGATGAACAAAATTTGAGAAATTAGATTCTATGTAGCACATACGTTGCATATCAATTTACTGCTCACAATTTATACAATCAACAACTGTAAAACTATTCAAAACGAGAACTGTGAATGATTATCCACGTCAAGTCGTGCTAGTCGCATCGCGTGACCGCTCGCTGTATATGCTAAGAGTCCCATAGCGAACACCCTTAAACACACAGTGACTACCGTATGCCCAAGGGCAACCCAATGACAATTTGATGAATATTGCTGGCGCCCCCTAAAATTTTTTAGCTTTTTTGAGACTATGTTATATATATTTTGCCGCTGTCTTTCTTACTTTATTTAAATTTGTCTGAACAATTTATAGTTTTTTCTTTTCAGGGTAACACAACTGCATCATGGCAGAGTAAGTTTTCCACCGTTTATGTTAGCAGTGCAATTATAATAGGTATCGTAGATTGTTGATGATTTTTTTTGTAGGAAGAAGCTCCCTCAGGTTCCTGAAACCGTCCTTAAGAGGAGAAAGCTTAGAGCTGAAGTCTGCGCTAAGGCCATCCAAAACAAAGTTAAACTTGCCGCTGTAAGTTGGTCGTAGATCTATCTAACTATATTTTGTTATTTAGAAATCCAAGGAAAAGCAGGCCAAGATCTTCAAGAGAGCTGAGAAGTACATCCAAGAGTACCGTCAGGGACAAAAGGACCTTCTCAAGCTTAAGAGAGACGCCTCCAAGAACGGAGATATCTATGTTCCTGATGAGCCAAAACTTGCTTTTGTCATCAGAATCAGAGGTATCAACCAACTTCACCCTCGTCCACGCAAGGTGTGTTTTTAAGCTACTTCCATGTTGTTTTACGGAAAGCATGAACACTTTGGTTACGAATGTATTGCAATTTTGCTAACCTCTATCCCATGCAAAATAAGTTCGAAGTTTTCATAATACCGTGCTTAACAGCATTTTTGAAAATTTCAACCATTAACATTGCAGGCTCTTCAAATTCTCCGACTTCGTCAAATCAACAATGGTATTTTCCTGGCTTTGAACAAGGCCACTCTGCCACTTCTTCGTATTGTCGAGCCATACGTTGCCTGGGGATACCCTAACCTCAAGTCTGTCCATGATCTTGTTTACAAGAGAGGATATGCCAAGGTCAAGGGACAACGTATTCCAATCACTGACAACAACATTGTTGAAGATAACCTTGGTATTTTATAAATTCCGGTTTTTGCTTAAATATCATTTTAGGAAAGGGTGATGTTATCTGTCTCGAAGATATCGTTCACGAGATCTACAATGTTGGACCTCACTTCAAGAAAGTCACCAATTTCCTTTGGCCTTTCAAGCTAAACAACCCTACTGGTGGATGGACCAAGAAGACCAACCACTTCGTCGAAGGTGGAGATTTCGGAAACCGCGAAGACCAGATCAACAAACTTTTGAGGAAGATGATCTAACTTTCCCGTTGTTATGTTTGATGTAAATGTTATTGTTATATACATTTGTTTTTTTTTCAAGGGGAAAATTGATCAAAGATTGATATTAGCAACCGTTCCTGGAAAGGGTCCCAATTTCTATCTACTTAGGCATGATTATTAGTTTACGGCTCACAATCAAAAAAATGTTTTGTATTCTCGAACTAAGTGCTGATATGTGCTTTCTAGGTGCAACAGCCGGGGGTCATCCATTCAGAACTAACGTCTCAAAAATAAAAGCAAGCAATCAGAAAGGGATAGTTAAGTAATATCATCATTTGCTTAAGTTTTGGTCCAAAATATCTTTAGAGAACAGGTAACATACCTGGAATAAAGATTGAAATGTGATGAAAGCTTTTCGGAAATAATACTGATAAACGAACGATAATTGTACTAGTATATCTACACGGCCCCATTTTTAGATCATAAGGAGGAGCTTTATGCGAAAAAATTTATTAATTTTCTTAAAAGGTTTTGGAAATACCTATTTTTGTGGGGCATGGCTCGAGTTGTGCTTGAAATTAATACTAATCCCTGGTATTAACGTTGAAAACTTTTAAGCTGTTAAAAGTGAAAATAAGAATGAAATTCGAACTCGCACAAAATGTGACATTTCGGAGACGTAGAAATATCTTTTTTGTCTTAAGGCTATCCCCTTATGATGTCCTTATGGGGCCCTGTAGGAAGACTAAAACTACTGTATCTCAAGTAGCAAAAAACGGCAATAAAGCCGTCTGGGATCCTTGTATTTTGAAGTGCACAAAGTTTCCATATAAATTTATTACGTTACAAATACAAAAAAAACATAACAAAAATCATTGCATCTCTTTATATCTATTAAAGAAAGATGCACGCACTCTTTCTCTGTGAGATGCTTCGGCGCCATGTGCTATTCGGGAACCAGAGGAACCTAACCCAGCACCTTCAACACGTCGTTCTGCTTCGATTGGATTAACAATACCTGAAAATAAAGGTGAATAGGTGATATTCATATCAACAAACCCTGGCCAAATTTACCAGCTCCCTGCCCTTCCTTCCATCCCATATTTTTCAATAACTTGTTTCCAATATTTGATGAATCTATTGGTCGTCGAATGGCTTCTTCGGACTCCTTTCGAATTTCCTCCTCCGTTTTGGTAGCACCTGGCGTGACATCTCTACCATAACCTGAAACAAATTAAATAAAAACAAAGCCTTGATAAAACCAACCTCCATCGATTCCAAACTGCTTTCGTCTTTCTTTCGCTCGATCCCGGTATACCATTTTCGGAGCAGGTTCAGGAACGTGAAGTTTTTCTTCTCCCATAGATTTAATGGAAGCCATATACTGCTGGCCCCATTCAACGCGTTTCTCATCGAGATTCTTCTAAAATATATATTTTGCAATTCATAGAAGAATTGTAAATAAACCTTATGAAGATCACTTTTCTCGACGTGTTTACGTAGAACATCAACGCTTGGAAAAGCACGCTTGCAGAGCAAGCACATCTTCTTCGCTTCATCGATAAGTGCTCGTTCCATCATTTCACGTTGTTCTTCTGCAGATGGCAATGCTCTCTGTCTCGTTGGTTCAACATATGAACCAGAAATGCCAACTAAAATTTAATTTATCTTAAAAGAAAAAATACGTATGTACCATTCATTGGAGGAGGAACTTCCATTTTTTCATTTGATGACTGTTTCTTATAAGAATCATCTTCATCAGAATCATCACTCATGCTACCCAATGGATTCTAAATAAAATCGTTAGGATGACAACCTTTGATTACCAACCTTCGATTTGTCCAAAATCGTTGCTGGATCTGCACCAGAAGTTGAACCTATAACAAATAGGTATACAAAGTATTTCGTTATCTAGCCTACATGACGCCATAGAATCAAAAGCGCTCTTGGTCTCTAGTGGCTTCACCAATGGTTTCATTGTTATCTGCAGCTTTTGCTTCTCTTGCTTCTTTGCCCATTTATGCATCTCCTTGGCAATATCAGATGCTGATTTCTAAAAAATATATATTTGAAAAAATATGAGTATGTTGTCACTTTAGAATCGTCCAATTTCGGATCATCAGGTTTTATGATATCTTGGACCACATTTTCCGCAGCTGGTGCGGTAGATTCTTCCTGTAACAACAAAATTAGTGTCATAAATAAGATATGGAACCTCCTGAGCTTGAAAATAAGTTGAATAAGTGGAATCGTAATACATCCACTGCCTGGTATCACTGTTATAGTAGTACGTCGTCTTGGCATCATAGTAGAAATGGGTGATGGGATCAAGGAAGTAGCCAGTAGTTGGCTCGTATTGAAACGTGGATGGATTTGGTATGACTAAACTTGAAGAAATGAAATTGTACCCTATTATCTACAGTACCATATTGGGGCATGACTCCTCTGGGGGTTGGTACGATTCCCACAATCCCGTTTTTTACTGGAGGTGGAGGCTGCTGAGCTGCTTTGGCTGCAGTTGGAGGAGGAACGGAAGTATCAATGCCAAATCCATAAGAAACCGTTGGCGGTGGAACCGAATAATTTGAGTTAACGACTGGGGGAGGATACGTCATTGCACCAGTGCTTGGCACGTATAAATTTTGAGGCTTAAAACAAAGTATGAGGAAGACATAAGTATATGCAATACCGTTGCTTGCGAAGATGGGGTTTGCCGCTGATGTACTCGCATCATTGCAGCAGCTGCCACTTCGGCTCCAGAAGCTAAAATAGCAAGTACAACATAAAAGTAACTATAGGCGTACAAGAGGTTTGGGCTGAAGTCCAATCAACGGCAAGCTTCGGATCATATCCACTGGTTTGATTGCCGCGCATCATATGCGACAATGGAACCCGACAGTAAGTCATTATGACTGAAAAACAAAATAATACAATTCTTAACTACAATGTCAGTACCATTTTTGTCAAGGACTTGGATGGGAGCTTTGTACGACGAATCGAATAATACCGTAGCTTCGTCTATTGATTTCATCTGGATATAGGCAAAAAGCTTAGATTCCGAAAGCTGTAGCTGGATTATTGACTTTAACGGCGTATTCTTAACAAGACCGTTAAAAATATCCGTCGTAGTCACCGCATGAGGTAGGTCACGTATCAGCAAAGCTAAAAAATATATATAGCATAGATAACGACAGAAAAACCTACTATCACAGGGAGACACACCAATCATGTGTACTCCTTGCCTTTCCATTTCATCAGATTGAGTTCTGCTGGTATCGCATTTATGACAGACGTCCCTTTTCACAAAGTTCATCACAGTACACTGAAACGGGAAACATGTAAAGCTTGAATGCGAATGGCAATCCTACACTGGCACAGATCCAGTCCCCGGAAGGACGGCCTCCTGGAACTGTAGTTTCTGGCTTCGAGTAGTGTACACTTATCCAGCGGCCATCGGGAAGAGTTAAGCGACCCTGGAAAAAAAAGAAAAATTAATTCCATCCGCAAAGCATAAAAATTATTCCTTAAAGGTTTTGCTTCTGCTGATATCAACTGATACCATCAGAGAATAACAAACTATCTGAAAACAAATGCTTGCGGTTTGGACCTTCGTAGTATCCATCCATCTGATAGCAGTTGCGACATCGGGAAAGTCGATAAACCCAAACGATCGAGCAGCACCTGTAGGGAGTAGATATTGGCTACTCGCCTCACTTTTCAAAGACACAATGCACAAATAAATAAAAATGATAAATGACTTAAGAAAGGGAAATCGCAGCGAAACATCACAAAAGAGAATAATGATAGCAGGATGTCTAGCAATGATCACCTACCTGCATGACATCAAATATGAACGACAATTTTAATTATGAAACTCAAAAATTTTGTCCTACCTCTTTCAGAATTTTTGTGTATGACGCGAATATCCATAGGATGAAAACCAGTTGATGCCAGAATGGATGCAATCTTAATGTTGAAAATATACGAAATAGTAAGTATTTAGATTACCAAATCTCGTGTGATATCTTTGGGGAGATTCATGAGAGCCAACTTGTTCGAAGGTGGTACAGGCGCCGAATCACGCTAAAGAAATACTATTTGAAATAATTTATGAAGCAAACTTACGCAAGGACTGCGACTACGGGAACGTCTGCCGTATCTTCGCGGAGAACGACTCCTTGATCTTGTTCTACTTCTTCCTGAAATATATTGTTAATCATTCAATTTAATTTTTTCACAAACCACGGTATCGACGTTCACGCGAGCGACTTCGTCTGCGATCTCTGCTCCTCGAACGATATCGTCCTCTACTCCGGGAGCGAGATCTCTGGCGGTTTCTGCTTCCCGACCTGGATCTTGAATTTTTATTGGCTTGCCTGAATTTAATAATTATATACAACAAAGAAAAGTAACCATACTTTTTTTTCAAGGCGTCCATTTGCATATCGTACATTTTCTTCTGATCATTTTCATACTGTTGATAATAATCTTTCAGGTAACCTTCTGAGTTACAAATATCGTTTGCGTAGCCCTTAAATACAAATATAGGATGTAGGCTAGACAAATATACCGAGTTCGTTCTGTCATTTCTACTGGTGTTGCCTCCAGCATCAGCATTATACACCCAAGGTAGCATGATAAATCTGAATAGTCCACAGTTGTTTTAGAAAGTAATATCATGATACGAGTTAACACCATTCACTCACGATGAGATAATCAAATAAATCAATTCTTATCAACTTTTGAGCAGAATTGAGGCTTCAGCGTTTTGCAAGAGAACGAGTTGCGAATTTAGGGGGTCGGTCGCCAAATGATATTTTTAACCGCCGTCGTAACCACGCCCACTTTTCCCTGCGTTTACTGCAAATATTCAACGAAAGCGCTAGCGATTTTTCGAACAAATTGCCCTTCTTGTCGTTAGCTATTGTTTTAAACTTATTATTGTTATTCCTGTTCATATTTATATCTTAGAGATGGCCAAACGTCGGGGAAAGGGAAAATGCGCTAAAGGATCGGCTCGTTCTCGCGTAGGAGCCTTATCCGGAAACAAGTTCAAGGTAAATTGACTTAAGATTTCGGAAACTCTGAAGCAAACATTGTCATCAGTTGGATAAAATCACTATAGATCGATTTGTTTAGAACATGACTCCCGATGAGTTGACTGACGTTGCCAAGAAGGTAGCTAAGGTCAAAAAGGATGCCGATGCGAGTCTAGTAGAAAAGGAGCTGATCAAGTATGTTTCCCATTGATATTTTCCTGATCCATATTTTCAGACAACCGCATTCTTTTATTATTCACCGAGGTCAGGTGGGAAAGTATGTTAAATCGTTGGAACACGATTTAAGAGATATTATGGAACCCAATACCGCAAAGAACTTGAAGGTATATTGATTCAATTAAATGTTAATTCAAGCTATATTTTAGGTTAGGAAGAACAATAACATTAAAGATTTTGTTGTCAACGGCGCTGTTCTCGGAGTTACGAACATGATGGTACTCACAATGGGAACAAATAGCGTACAGCTGCGTATGATGCGATTTTCACAGGGGCCTACTCTTTCTTTCAAAGGTTAGCTCTAATATGTTTCCCTAATTATATTACGTACTTTTAGTGAAACAGTATTCAATTTCGAGACATATTCTATCGTCTCAGAAGCGTCCTTTGATTCATGACAAGCTTTTCCAAAAGCCGCCACTTGTTGTTATGAACGGATTTCAAAACCAAGCAAAACACTTGCAATTGGTTCAAACGTTCATTCAGAACATGTTTCCGACACTGAACATTGATACCGTAGGTTAAATATGAAATGTGATTTCATCAGTGTTAATTAGGTAAATCTCAAAGAAGTCAAAAGATGTCTTATGGTGAATTACAACGTAGAAGATGATACTGTTGATATCCGTCATTAGTATGTTCGTTATCACTAGGTATAATCACACTATTATTGCAGTTCGATGAGAGTTGTTGCCAGTGGTCTGACAAAATCATCCAAAAAGATCTTGAATGCCGAACGCTCATCCACCAAGAAAATTCCAGATCTTTCCAAATACAAGGATATATCGGATTACTTCTTAAAGTATGTATCATTAGATTTTTGCCTTTATATTTCACTTAGTCCCGGTCAGCTAAGTGACAGTGAATTCGAAGGAGAACAGCAAGAAGTAGAACTTCCTCAAGATATTCATGATAGGGCTGGAACTGTGAAAGGTGAAAAAAGTAACATTAGGTTAGTTTTCGTCTTTACAACCAATAAAGATCGCTGGTTTTAGATTATGTGAAATTGGACCTAGGATCACCCTAGAGTTGCTGAAAATTCAGGAAGGAATTGATGAAGGAGAAGTCTTGTACCACAGATATGTTGAGAAGACCAGTCAAGAAATTGCCGAAATTCGCAAGAAGGCACCACTGCTCAAGTATATATTTTCAATAGTGTGCTGAGATTATTTGTTTGATTTTAGGAAGAATAAGAAGAAGATGGAACGCGATGAACAGCATCGTATAATCAGGCGACTTACTGCTGCTCAAGAATGGAAAGAAAAAGAGGTAATATTATAACGAAACATTTTTGAAATTGATCATTCAGGAAGCGGAGGTGAAAGCAATTATTGAAAAGGCTGCTAGACAACAAGCAGCTGCTTCAGGCCAAACCGAAGAGATTGAAAATCAGAAAGAAAAGGACCGGGAACTGGCTATGAATCGCGAACGGTATAAATGCAATTCGTGAAATTCAAACTTTTTAGTTGTTCAGGGAATTGAAACGACAAGCGGAAGAGGGAAACGATTCGGAACATGCTCATAAGCGAAGGAAATACGAGCCTGGAAGTGGAAAGCATGCTGGGAGGGAAGGTGGCTTTACAAGAAGAAAGAATGTCAGCCAACCTCTGGATTACTCGCGCAAAAAGAAATCATATTAAGATAATTGTTGTTAGTTTGTTATTTACCCTGTTATGTTTTTGTTGTTGATTAAAGTTTTGATTTTATTTACATTATTAAGAGAATTAAATCAAACGGGCGTAAGGACAGCCTTTAAGATTTATCTATTCGACAATAACGAAAGTGGGAACTCAGACGAGATATCATGTTACTACTAGCTATTTTATGGGTTTCTCTCCGTCTACGTCTTCTATAGATCCATATCCTAATTTTTTCCACTCGTCTTTGTCCATTAATTCATTTTCCATACGGCAGGCAAAATAGTCTTTTGCTTGATCTCTACAGGCACTATTCATTTGTTTGTTTTCGTGAAGACAGCACATATACCTAAAAAGATTGTAGATTACAGCGGTCAGAACGACGCCAAAATAAGTATACATATTAATTCAATGAATACCCACTTCAGCATTTCAAGTTTGCATTTTGCTTCGTGATCCAGTGGGAAAGATCCTTTCAGAGGGGCTGACACTGACTGTACTCGGATGAACGGTCCAGTTTGGGACATGCTGTGCAATTCTCAATTGAACACTCGTATAATAAGAGATATAGGCGTTAACCATCATTGGCTATAGACTCAGTTCAAGAAAAGTTTATTTATTCTGTACAAACGAGTAAATCAAAAACATTACAATATTTCTTAAAACATAGTGAACCTACCCTAAATGAAAAAAAACCTTAAACCTCACGACCTGCCTCCTTTTGAATCTGCACGTATTTATCCCATGCTTGAACGGACATGTCTTGAGGAGGTTTGTTACGTTCAAGATAGTCGTAGATTTTACTTGATGTAAGCGCCAAAATAAGTCCGGCTCCGAGAATCATATTTTGAATGGTTGATTTCGAAACCATTGCTTCTGAAAATATGGAAATGCATATTCCGAGCAGCTTTCTAACCTGGTTAATCCGATTCGACAGATGAGTCGTCGCTGTCGACTAACGCCCAACGTCTTAAATCGGCTATACGCAGCCGGGATCCCTAAAATGATGGGGGAAAATAACATTTTGGAAAAAGACATACGGTTAACTGCCCGAAGGATATTGAGTCCTCAGCGAAGTAGTATGCCTGAGAGATTCGTGGCCAGTTGAGATAAAGATATTCCCTTGAACTTGAGCTTCGGCGTAGGTGGCAGAATCCAATGTACGCACCTCCACAAGCGGCTAGCTCTAGGGCAACTACACGATAGATACCCTTTCGAATAAACGAAGCCAGTCTGAAAAGTCTGATCGTATATTAGGAAGAATAGTTAAGTCAATATATAATTAGAATCTATCAAAAAGTGTAATTTAGAAAATTTTATTTTTACGTTTGAATACAGGCATGCCATTTATTAAATCGCATGAGTGAAAAGTCGTTCATTTTGCGTACATTCAAGATCCTTTGAGTTTCCCTGGAGTTTCATAGTTAATTTAGTTTATACCTTTTATCTTAATTAGTAATATCATGTTTTTATCTGAATATTCATTTCCAGGAAAGATGGCTCCCGCATATACTGGCGGTGAACCCTCGATAAAGGACAAGAAGAAACGATCAGCTACTGACAGAGCTGCTAAGAGCAAAGAAGAAACGGATGCACCAAAACCTTCCACACAGAAGTCTCCAGTACCGTTCGATGAATATGAATATGATTCGTCTGATGAAGAGGTTCGTTTCGTTACAATATGGAAATACAAATTTTTTGTAGGATCTTCGTAACACAATTGGAAATATACCCATAAAGTGGTATGACGATGAAGATCACATTGGATACAGTAAGGATGGTGATAAGATAGAAAAACCGAAGAAGAAAGGCGAGATTGATCAGTTCCTCGAGAAAATGGAGGACCCTGATTACTGGTTTGTCCTACTTGCTCGAATCCGTATTACTTATATTTTCTAGGAGGAAAGTATTTGATCGTCAAGCCGGGACTGATGTTATACTCACCGATGAGCAGGTTCGTTAGGATGATTAACATTCCATGGTTTTTTTCTGCACAATCTGTTCATTGCAAAATGGTGTTCTTATTTTTCGATAGCTAATACATATATGATTCTTACCTCTTGTTCTACCATCTTGATATGTTTCTTATAGGTTGAGAAGCTGCAGAATATCGCTTCTGGAAAGTATCCTACCATCGGCTATAATCCATATGAGCCGTTCCATGATCTATTCTCCTCTCAGAAATCAATTCATCCCATTGACAATAGGTATGTCGTCAGATGTTATGAACGTTATCCTAATATTTTCAGACCTGAATCCAAGGCTCGTTTTATCCCATCTAAAGATGAAATGAAGATGGTCAGCAAATTCTTATATGCAATCAAAATGGGATGGGCTAAAGGACCCAAGCCTAAGAAGGAGGACAAAAAGGTAACCCAGTATATATGCTTTCGCTTACCCTATCGTATTCATTTTAAGATGTACGATATATGGGCATCGGAAGATGATGTTCACAAGACCAAATCTGCCCTGGCTCGTATGCGTGTTCATATGCCAGCTCCAAAGGTACTTTGAAAAGTCTTAATTATTTTCTAACTTTCCATTAGGTCGCTCTTCCATTGCACTCTGAGTCCTACAACCCTCCTGCCGAATATCTTTTAGAAGATGAAGAAAGAAAGAAGTGAGTTTTGAGTGTAACAATCATCTTCTTTCTCTTCCTAAGCATAACCTTCTTTAAACAATGATCAGTTCTTGTCCTACGGACGAGTCTTGGGAATTGATCAGAGCTGTTTTGTCTAGGGTCAAACACAAAGCGAAAATAGTTTCATCTTCCACTTTAGAAATCTACTATTTATAAAAAACGATCATCGATGCTCACTCCAACTTTTACAATATTACTTTTATTATTCAGATGGGAAGAAGCCGACCCCGAAGACCGTCACCTTAACTACATGCCTAACAAATTTGACGCTCTTCGAAAAGTATGATTTTATATTATCCGATTCAAAATGTAAAAGTCTTTAGGTTCCACAGTACGCTAGGTTCATCAATGAGAGATATGAGCGTTGCCTCGACTTGTATCTTGCTCCTCGACAAAGAAAGATGAAGGCATGTTTACATACTTATTGAAACTATTTTTGTTTTTTTAGATTCAATGCGATCCCAAAGATCTTCTTCCGGATCTACCAAATCCAAATGACTTGAAGCCATTCCCCACCACGTTGGCCTTTGTAAGTATTATTTTTGTGTGCTTACATTTATTTGTTCTTAAGTATATGCGAGGCCATGAAGGGCAGGTTCGGTCACTGGCCGTCGAGCCCGAAAAAGGTGAACTACTTGTATCTGGAGGAGAAGACGGTACTGTACGAGTATGGTCTATTAGCAGTGGTCGCTGCATTAAGGTATTTGTAGAATTGACATATGTGAGGTGAACATTTTCATTTAGACCTTCAAAGTCAGTGGGCCTGTTACCAGCGTTGATTTCTGTCCGATCAGTGCAAAATCAATGGTAGCTGTCGCTTATGAAGGCCACGAGGTACTGCCCCCTTTTTGACAATAACATTGTAAGTTTTAGGTTGCAATTATTAATATTGCATGTGGTGATCGCGTCGTTATTGGTGAGACAGAAAAATTCATGAAAGAAATTGAAGTGGGCGAGTCTGAAGGGAAAGTGCAATGGAGGCGAGTGAACGAAAGAATTATATTGAAGTGTCCAAATGTAAGTCTGCTTCGAACAAGTTGTCACGAAATAATATTTTAAAGGAAATCAGGAAAGTTGTCTGGCACAGTAAAGGTGATTACCTGGCAACCGTGTCTGCCGTGGATATCGCACAATCCGTATATATACACCAACTGAGCAAAGCCAAATCACAGGTATTTTATTGAATTGATCATCATATTAAACAAGATTTCTAGTGCCCATTTACGAAGAGAAAGGGTTACGTTCAATGTGTGGCTTTCCATCCTACACAGGCCCGATTATATGTTGCAACGAAAATTCATGTCCGAGTCTATGATTTGGCTAAGTGTATGCTGGTGAAGAAATGTATTACCGGAATTAAGCACATTGCTGCTATGTGTACTGATAATACGGGAGAGGTGAATTTAGATAAATATACTATTATTCAGGCTATCGTTTAGAATGTATTTATCGGAGGTTTGGATCGCGCATTCGCTTGGATGGATATGGAACTCTCAAACAAACCGTGGAAGAAGTTCCGTCACCAAGAGTCCGCAATCAGAGGAGTGTCATATCACAAGAAGTCAGTTTTTGTTTTAGTATTGTGGTTAACACTCTTTTCAGGTATCCATTATTAGCGACAGCTGGGGACGACGGTTCTGCAATGGTGTATTATGCGAGAATCTACGTAGATTCATACAGGGACAATGAGATCTACCCTGTAAAGAAACTTCGCGCACACAAATCAGTAAGTTTATTTGATGCATTTCCAGAAAGTTAAATTTGGTGCAATTATATGTGATCACATTCTGTAATTTAGGTAAATGATTTATGCATGTTGGACTGCGTATGGCATCCTACTCAGCCATGGCTGATTACAGCCGGTGCTGATGGTACCATTGCTCTTTTCAGTTATTAAGTTTTGTTTCATTTTTTGTTTGTTTTAAACTTCGCAGAACCTACGTTTTTTGTTCAGTTTTGCTCTCTCGCATTTCATACATTGCTAGCTTGTTTGATTTTTGGCATTAGTAGGTTATGAACTGAGTGAAATGTTTGTTGTTACTGTTGTCGTTGTTATTTGTTGTTCATTTCAATTATGACTTCTTGATAAATATTTGTATTACCATGGTAGTTCTTTTAGTTACTTGTACTTGGAAACTAATGATGCTAATCATTGTTTTAGCATCCTTGTGGCCCATAGCGCACGGGACATATTCCTATTGGTGGTTTCTTGCTCACTCTGGTCGAGTGAGGCACTGTGTTTCTTGCCTAGGCATATATCTCCCAAGTCCAGTTTCACCTTTTCTTCGACCTCTCTGTGGCACACATAGTCTCTATCCGGTATCCCCTCGGAGCCTGTGGCGGAGTGCCCGTTTTGAGCGGCGAGTTAAGCCAGCCCCTTGCGAGTGAGAGCTGCAACAGGCCGGCAGGCATTCTCGGTTGCCGAGTCCGTAGCCAGTGTAAAGAACACAGCCATGATGGACGGGCCAGCCGATCTTCTGCTACTTTCTTTGTTACCAGGTCAGTTTTTGCATATCGATAAGGTGATTTGATAGTTATAAACCAGTTATAAAGTTTGGAAAAGTAGTTTATTGTTTGTAGATTTACTGGAGCTTGTTGATTTTCGTCGAATATTTATTTCCTGAAAATTGTAGAATCTTCTGATGTTGTTATGGCTATGTTGTGGTTGAAATCCTCTTTCAGTATTTTATACCAAGTAGTTGTGCGCAACTTTTTGACCTCTAGATTTATGCCTACTGTCAATTGAAGTCGTTATTAGATTCATCTAACTGGCGATAATTTTCCCCGCTTCAGAACGTTTGAACTTTGTTCTGAAATCTCTAGAATAACAAATTCTTCTCATCCTTTCTCTCCAGTCATTGAATGTTTGTTGACCACTCGTAGTAAACACCGATTTTGTTCCAGCAAACTCAAGCAGATAGCATCTTTGCACGTAATACCTGACAGGAGGAACTACTAGGATTTTATATAAAACATACCCACAGTTACAATAGAGCATTACCGACTATTCTACACATAAACCAAAACCTAACTCTGCGAGCCTGTAAAATTATAATTTCAAGGGGTTACTTTTTGTCTCATTCAAAATATTTCCAACCTTAACTATTGTATTCTTGAACCAAGTAGACCATTAATGAACCGATTAGCTTCATAAGCTTGTTTCCAGTTAAGAATCAGTTTCGATTTGCTGGTATTCTGTCAGTCATTCATATTTTGGATTCCCAGTTGTAGCAATGATGAGATATACTTTAATATTATATTGGAATAGTTTATGAATTCTAATTCTAATTAATAATAACATCCTCATATTATTCGTATCAATCAGTCGTGTAGTTGCGCTTTCTTGCCCACTGTGATTTGAGTTGTAAGTCTTGTGTAACTCGATCCGTTCAGTTTCCGCATGCGCGTAAAATAGGGCCGCAAGTTGTAATAATATTGTAGATATATAAAATCTTTATTACTCTGGTTGGCCAGATACCAACAAATCCCCGACCGTATTTGTCGGGGCCTAGCCGCTACCAACAAAACTTACCAGCCGCTACCAACAACTCACGGCAGTATTAGCTGCTAGGGCCTTGCGACAGTTCCCCCCAAGTTCCCCCCAACCTAGAGACGCTAATTGAACATTTAGTTATTTCGGCGTTTGGATAAGTAAAGTGAACAGTTTTATTTTTAGCAGTATTGACATATTCCTATTATCATGTCCATTATTAAGACTATATTTTACATTTGAAACACAGATACTAGGCTTAGACACTTGGAAAATACTGATATTATTCCGGAAAATAGTTTGGAGAAAATAACGGAAAAATTCGGAATAATTTGATAAAGTTTATGTTTTATTAAAGAAAGATGCACATAAAATTAGTGCATAGATCAACAATCGATTGTATTTTGATAGATTTCCTCGGTTTCTGAACCTTTGTTTTTTAACCTTGGGGGGAACTGTCGCATATCCAGCTGCTAGCGGCTGGTAAGTTTTGTTGGTATCCACTCAACCAGAGTATAAGAAGCAATAACACTAATAGGGTTTTGTAAGTATGTTAAGAGTAGAAACAGCCTAGCGGAAGAAATATCTTTTGTAATAAAACATCTTACTGCATACTATGTTTCTCTAGAAAATAGAACGCTGACAATTCTGTTTTCGCCAGTTCTCTTTTCTGGGATTCTCATAAAACTAGGGAATGTTACGGTTACAAGAGCATCCCGCCAAATCGAAAAAACTATTGACGTCATTTATACGGAGAAGAAGCTTTCTGGATAATTAATAAACAGCAAAGTTACTTTAAACACTTATATAGGTTGTAACTTGGAGTATAGTAGGATTTCTTGTATTTATCGCTATTTTTCTGACTGAACTGAACCAAAAACTGCCAGTCAGTGCACATTCTTAACCAGAGCTGGGCGAAAGTCTTTCGCGAAAGGGCTCTTTCGCGTTTTCGCGAAAGAAATATGCTGCTTTCGCGAAAGATGTTTCGCGAAAGAGGTTAAAAAATTCTTTGGACTTTCGCGAAAGTTAATTTTTGACTTTCGCCCAGCTCTGGTCTTAACGTCCGACACTCGAGGTATTGAGAATTTTTAAAAGCTTAAGTATACCCGTTTTTCTTTATTTTCTTCAATATAAATACATTCGCGATATTATGGCCCGGGCCGGTCTCGTTTTGCGCAGTCCCACGGCCAGAAGCTATATAGTTTGACTACCAATATAGGTTGCTTTCGTTACCAAAGCTAGGTGTATTAGATAATAATAATATTTTTATTTTTCCGAAAGTACAACAAAATGAAAAGTAAGATCACAGTATTACTCTTGCTTTAAACTTTGTACTTGTACTTTGGAGGAGGAATGTGGAAGATGAACCAATTCCACAAATAACTCGGAGCGGGACCTTTTAGCCATAATCTTCCAACAATATCAACATGTTATGAATCTTTTGTGACCAAGAATGGGAATATGCCCTTGTTTTCGATCCATTCTTACAGTTTAATACTAAATATATGTTTTTCTCATTAGTGCTGCTATATTACTTTTAATAATCCAGTAATTTCCTTTATAAATAACTTTATAAATGCTAAATTTCCTTTTATCTTTATTTCATTTTACATATTACACTTCATAAAAGAACTAATGTTCTATTCAAAGCGGCATTTTCGAAATCTTTACACTTTTCTCATTTTATAAAATCAATTTGCGCCCGCTCGCGGACTGATCAACGACCGGTTTCTCTTTGGCACTCAGAGAGTCTTCTAGACGAAAATAATGATATAGGATATATAATAGAAATAATATAGTTTATAACAAAAAAAAATTACGGAGGCCTATGTATACCACCGCGCTCTGATGTCTCTTGTTTGTTATAGACTATAGTTACTGCAAAACAGAGACTCGAAGGGTAGTATGAATGTTAGATGCGTTTGCATTTTGGGATATGTATTACAGTATCCCAAATTAGGAGTGCTAATTTGAATATCATGTAAACTTTGGAAGTTTGTGTTCGAGAGGAATAACGTTAAAAAAAGAAAAGAAACTAATTTCGACTATACCGTATCGTTTGACAGGGGAGTCTTTGCCTTTATCTTTATATAAAACACTTTTATAGCTGATTCTCGGTACAGTAAGTGTGATAATTTAAAGATAGTATTCAACTTAACGACCGTTTCATTTATCCGTTTTAGAAGAGACGGGAAGCTCGGTTTGTTCGATCGGAGCTGATTACATTTACTAATCAAACAATTAAGTGTGAAGTAATCAAGAATTTATCAGTAATTTCTTAACACAGCAAATTCATTTGGGGATGATACAGTGGAATACAAATAGGTTATTTTCAGAAATACAAGAAGCTCTTTCTGAGGAATTTGATGGTATTGAATGTGGAATCTCACCGGGGCCAGTTCTTAGCCAATCACCGTTTAGACAAGACTTTAAGTATCTAGGAAGAAATGTAAGTTAAAAGAGAAAATATAGTCTGTTTCCGGATTAAAATAATATTATTGAGAATTGACTTTGTTGTATTTTCCTTACTTAATAGAGTTGGTAAATCAACCCGACTCACAATAGTAGCAAAATAACTGTAAACTGATATTGTTCGTTCGTTGAACCGTGGTGAAGTTCTGAATACTCATATCTATTTTCCTAGATATTCTAAAGAGTTTTATTATTTTAATAAACAAATATAACACTTTTAGATCACCTATGTACCCGATTTGGCAGTTTCCTGCATTGAAGAAGCAGATGTAACGAATTTGCACAAAGTTCTGTTATCGTCGGTGAGTTTCCCTTTGGTTTAAAACAAAGGCCGGAATGGGCCCATCCAGGCTGATTTCTAAAAACTTGGTCCGCGGCACAGCCCGAGCAGGCCCGAATTATTTTTATTACAGAACTTAATGTTCAACGGTGTCTGTCAGTGATAATCTTTGTTTTCTACACCTGTTTGGCTGAAATTTTGTATGGGGACAACAACAAGATACTGAAAGTTTTATACAAAATATTCATTTTATGCGGAGTTATGATCATCCGAATTCCGGATTTCCCTTTGCAAGCTCTCTTAAATCAACAACAATAAATGTTAACCTGTAAGATAGGGTTTGGATTCTAAATATATGTATATAACAATCGTAAATTGTAAATATTGGCGGCGAAGACGCCGAAGCCGGCTGGTCACAATTTTACTTTTAAGTTAAGGGTCCCGAAACGGTTTGCGCGAGCTGCGATGGGGTAGTACTGTAAAGAGATTCTATGTGTTCGTTTCGACGCCCATTACAAAAATTGAAATTTTAGAAATTCTTTTAACATATTAAATAGTCTTTATGAATAGCTAGGATTCCAGCCCAGTATCCCTAAGAGAGGCGATACATATGAATGAAAAAATTGGTGGATTTTAAGTTTTGCAACAATTACGCCCGTGTCAAAAAAATTGGCCCGGGCCGGCTTGTGAAATTCCCACCTTTCATTACATATTCCCTTTTAATTTCCTCACTCACCATTTCATCACCCCTTATTCATCTTAATTATAATTGTTGTTCAATGTTTTCTATATGATTAGAACTTTATTACACACCCCTCGGATAGCAGCACATTCATTAGATTTTTCAAGCCGCCACGCATTATTTTTGACACCGGCCTGCTTTTAAATAGCTCTCGACCGCTCCCACCTATATGAACTCTGTTGTTGTGGAATTTGCGAAGTGAATCGTCGACTATTGGGGGCAGAATTGGGTACGGTTATTGTGTCCGAATACTATTTCTTTTATCAAATCGATTTGGATATGACCCGTAAGGAGCATTCGGTCAAATTATTGCTCCAAAACCTTTATGAATTCATTACTGTGTTAATGATTTGTCTCTTATAAAAGTTCAGATACTACTGTATCTTTCTTTCTATAGTCTACGGACAAATCTCATATAGTTTAAAGGTCTATTTATTACATGCGAGCGCACATTATCGGTTGCTTGTCGCATATCGGTACGCATTATCGTTTGCTTGTACATTTTCTTTCGATTTCCGCGCTCCTCCTTCTAAATTCTACAGTATGCCTCTGCAAACGATGCATCTGCCGACTATGCATAAACGTTGTTACAGAAAACGTCCTATCAACCCCAGGGGGGTGAGAATTAGAGCTGTTCGTTTTGACCCGTTTTACACCAACCCGGTTTAGGATTGAAACGTGTTGGAACAGAAACGGGTTTTCGGGTTTCCGGTTGAGCTCAAATCCCAATTTCAACCTGGGGCTCGGTGATACAGATTATAGTCTGATTCTATCTATCCTCCTTTGCTTCTGGAACATGTCTATCTATCCGAGTGAGTAAACAGAGTTGTGACTGAACGCGCGCGCCGTAGCTCTCAAGAGGCAAGATCAAGACAATTTATAGACGAATAAAAGCCACCACATCCTACTATTTGAATTTAATTCGAGAAGAACAAATATTATGGGAGTTTTATTTATTTTTTTTTTTGGGGGGGGGGGGGATGTTGTGATTAGTAGTGACCAGGCGAAAGCAAGAATCGGTTATTGGTAACCGGTCGGCAGAAGACGGGGTTTAGCTGCTCTTCTGGCAGGGTTGCCAACCTATGGCCTCCAGAGTTGGTTACCGGCCCGGCCAGACCTGAAATTTTGAAACACAGGCCGGCCGGATAACCACCTCTGGTGGCCTGTAGTTGTATGTAGTTTCTTTTTTTCTCACCTTAATTGGATTCTTCACCTTTGTTCAGGAACAACCAGGCTAGGGTTCAGATGCCTCAGGATCTAGCCTGGGCTGGCTTCAGATTTTATCATTTATTCAGTCCAGACAAGTTTGGAAATTCTGGCTTCCTTACGACATTGTAGAAGTTGAACCAGGACGAACTCAATTTCTCACCTCATTGTGGATTAGAATAATAAACTTTTTCTTCTTTGTGGAAACCAGAAACGCAGCTATTTATTACACAGTTTTATATAGCAGAATTAGTTCTAAATTATTCCGCCCCCAGAACGCCCGGACTCCGCCTCCATTTTAACGTAAGCGCAAGGTGGCAGTATTTTCAAACGGCCATAACTCCGCTCAAAATGATAGTGAACATATCTGGTCTTCATATTTCAACACAGTATGTACAGCTCTATTGATTTATACAATAAAATTGAGTAGAAATTTTTGAGTTTACCGTGCCTTTAAACACGAATGGTTGGAGTAAGCATTTGCAATCACACACGTGCTAAAAAGAGCAGTTTGCCGAATTGGTCGGACCATAGGCTGGGCCGGAACAACATGTTGGTGATTAGAACAAAGAATTATCATACGGCACTAATATATTCAATTTAAAATTAAATCTCAACCTAATATTAAATAAGTTATTAAATGTTGCTATTTTCCAGAACAGCGCTGTCTTCACTGACGGTCTCTCCGGATGCTGTCTAGAGTTGGCATTGGGGCGCGGTAAGGACTGGCGCGCCCCATTGATAAAGCTCTTTAATAGACTTTATCCTACAAAATGGTCGTTTTTTGTTGCAGAGTTGGAACATGTGAGTATAGACTAATTTATAGTTAAATAACTTTATTCTTCTCCAAAAATACCAGAAATTTCCAACGAATACCTGGAACGCCGGAGTGGGAAAAGGCCGGTCCGTTTTGAAATTTTGCCGATCCCGGCAGGTCCGCTGAATGCCCATCCCGAACCCAAATAGAGAGAACTGGATCTAACATTTCGAACAAAGAATGTGGAAGCCTAAAGGAAACATAATTCTTGATTCTTTCTGGTCGTATTCTAGAAACTGCCCGTGGTCAATTTATTGTTTAGTCGAAAAATTAAGAAAAACTTCTAAACAATAGTCTTATAGAGCTTAATTAGCCCTTTCAATTGATTTCTTGAACTTAGTTTTTGGTAAATTATTTACATAATTATCATAATTTATATTTTTGTGGCCACAATGATGCAAATACATAGAAAACTAAGCAGAATACTCCATTTTTATTCATCACGATGGCCCTTCGTATTCTCTAAAATAAAAGAGATTCCACAACTTTAATCATTTTTGTTTAGAGTCAGCCTACTTTTCATATTCTTTCTCATGATATGCCTATGGCTATATCTTCTCTTAGAAGAGAAGATTCTCCCGATTCCATGGGAGCTTCAAGTCAAGTATCATCACCTCCAGAATCGGTTAGTTATAGTCCGTATCAACAGCAAGGATACCAGCGCAGTATTCTGAAGAGAGGCGATGTTAAATAACTGGTTTAAACGTTCCGTCAATCCCCATCTTGGGTCTTTCAATATCGAATATAGTCTATAACAAACAATAGACCCCAGAGCGCGGTGGTATACGTTGGCTTCCGCAATTGCGTATTTGTCTTTTTCTGGATATGATACAAAATAAAGCTAGTATAAATATTTTTCTGACATCAAACAAAAAATTACGCATCAAACCATGTAATGGTTTTCCCATTTTGCCACAGAACGAGCGATTTTCCAAACCTTAAACAGCACAGCGCACTGCAGTCTTCTTTTTGTTATGGATATTAGTAATACTCCGTTTAAGGTAGCAGAATCGACAAACTTCACTCTGTGGATTGTACCGGTTACACGAGTTCTAGCCATACCACCGCCTAAAAAGACGAAGATTGTTAAGAAGGTACCGTATTATATCGTAAATACAACTTAAACTGTTAAAGTTATTTATTCCTGTAATCGCACATATCACACAATAACTGTAGATTTCTTGGGCGTCAAAAGTGACGTTGACGTCGAAGTGTGTATAAGTTCAACGTCAAGTTGACATCCGTCAGGGTGGACGTCATGACGGACGTCGTGGTTATAAATACTACTTAATTTAGTTCTTTTAGATAATAAAGAAGAGATCTCCTCCTGCTACAACAATAAACGGAGAGAATACTACTGTAGCTACCAATGGGAATACTCTTAGTCTAAATGGAACAGATGAAGAAAAGAAAGAAAAAAAGGTAATAAGGCGAGAATTTATAGGACAAGGGCCGGAAGGAATGGCCGGTCCGTTTCCGGAACAGTTTCTTTCTATAGTCGAATTATAAAGTTGTTAAACTTGTAAATCTAAACATATTTTATATTCTCTTTTAAGAACTAGGTTTCCAGCGCAGTATTTTAGGAATAGACGGCGTTTTATAAAATATATGTACTTTTGAACTCTACTTTTTATTCATTTTTACACACTGCGCCCTGTGATATATCGCTGGCAGCATCTCTAAAGGTCTTTATAAGAAATATTGTGGTTATATCGCTAAGCCGCGACATCTAAACCTAATTTTAAACAACAAACTATTGAAAAGATTTCATCATCATTTAGTGCCTAATTGATTCAAAATTCAAAAAAGATTACATCTTTTAAAGAAAATAAAACTATTGACCAATTCTTTATTAAACTCTGAACTTAGTGAAAACAACAAATTACGTTCTATTTGCTTTCAATTTACATCTTACTTTGTTTCACGAAGTTCACTCTATTCCTTGTGTTGACTTGTCCTACAAATGCCGCTACTTTGCTAGCTGTAGCAGGCGCCGGCGTGTCGCCTATTCTTGTTTAAGAGGCTGTTGCTCTTTAGTTTTTGCAAAAGTCGTCTTAGGCCAATGAACATAACACGGAACTAAAACGATGGCAGCGGCCATATTATGAAATTGAGAACTCTCAAGATTAACTAATCGATCGGCCGTTCGAATTTGCGGGCCGGTCCGAAAAAAGAAGCTTTAGAGTAATTTCCGTGTTAAATTGGGTTGCATCTGAGTTTTTAAAGAACCGGTCCGGCCCTGTTTTTCGACCAATCATAGTGTTTCGAAAGAGTAAAAGGCGGTGTACTAGAATGTGAAGGGCAATTTTGTAATACCGCCACCTTCAAGGTTTGCTAAATACGCAACTTTCTAATAAAAATACGCAGCATACACGGCATCTCTTCTGCTGAATTAATCTATGCTTTTCCCTCTTATTGTTAATAGTGTTAGTTTCGTAATAATGGAGTTCACGAAATATCGAGTTTTTAAACTTTAGGTAGAAGAATAGTTCTAAATCAGAACTTACAGATTGATTTGAGAGACTATCTGCACAGCTATATCATAGCTATTTATTTATTTTCAGATCCGCCTCGTTAAAAAAGTAAAAAAAGAGAAATCCGAATTAACACCGGAGCGAGAAGTAGCTACACCGGATACATTAGCTCTGTCTGGACATTCCTCATGGTAGGACAATCTTTAGTTTAGTATAGTTTTATTCAATAGTAATAATGGAGTGTAAAGAAAGCGGGTTTTGTCCGCGGCGCCTTTTTTGCGAGTAGCGTGCCAGCTGCCTAATTTAGCTGAAGTAAACCTCTTTACCATGAATATTTGTGATACTGAGAAACCTTAGAAAAGTGTACCAACCCCTACTGCTAATTTCTACTAAAATGACCTAAATTCTTCTATAGTCTGTCTTTAAACGGGACTATCCCGTTTCCGAACTGGGCAAAAAAACGTGAAAAATTGAACTTATTTCTATCATTGAAAATCATTATTAGATCAGCATTTGATGCTGAATTGAATGCAGAATACCCTTTTTTAATAGCTTCAATACGAACCGGGTTACCCATAAAAACCTCTTTCATTAACGATTA
>JAQGAV010000374.1:0-34828 GCA_034691345.1 Phasmarhabditis papillosa
GAGCCGGACTGGCAAAATGTTGGTAGTGACGAAATTCTACCTGGGAAATTTATCGCTAAGGTATGTTCAAGTATAATATGATTAAGTTCTATTGAAATGAAACTACAATAAATTATCCAAAAAGTCGGTATCTTCAGAATTAGATAAATATGTTGTTTATAGATCTGCACTTTGGTTGACATTCATTCAATCTCAAAAAAGACTTTGTGGCACAGGCAGGTGAAGTAGCTCTGAATCAATGGATCAACTCGATGATCCAGTTCGACGCTAAGGTCAAAGGGGTATGTAGGTTGTTTTACAGTTTTAGAAGCGGGTACATTAGCAGAGTGGTTAGATCAGCGACCCCTGAATCCGAGAGGATTTGCGACTGTGGGTTTGCTCCATGTAGCAGCAAAAGGATTTTGAAACCAGCAGCTTACTTGTCCCATGTCTTGTGCACCCGAAGACTGAATGTTAGAAACGAGCCGTATCTGTTCTGAAGATTCCGAAATACAAAGAACTCAAAGAAGAAAAGTATTATTATTGTGATACTAGTGATAAACGAAACCAAATACATTAAATACTTTAAAGCAAATTAACATGCAAAGGCTTGGTATTTGGTTGAAACAAACCTTAGAAGAATCTAAACAGCAAAAACGAACTAACGACATTTTATTCAGATGCATAATACAGAGGTGGATGTGTACAAGTTGTTTGAAGATTATGAACTGCAGGAGAAAATGGCAACGGCTAAGGTTTATGAGCAAACTCTTTTTTCATTCAAAGAATAAAGTAAAACGGCCTTTCACTACTACTACAAAACGAAATATAAAATACGGTGTTGGTCTGTGATGCCTTATCTTAAACAGCAATAACAGTTGGTTTGTATAGTCCGATTCAAAAGTAATTAGGCCGTGTAAGCTGCGTATTTCGTTATTTTTAACACTGCGCATGCGGGTATTCTACGCGCGCGATATCAGCAGATTGCAAAATTGCTTTCGCTCTGCCTTACTCAGACAAAATATTGCAACTATCCTGCAAATCCAATTTTATTAACACGGCTGTCTTACTTTTCAATTCGACTATATCTTGGTATGCGAAACATCGTGAACTAAAAATGAAGTGCTTCTGAAAAAAAGACATATGATACTTGTGGATTTTTTGAATAATGCTAGTTCTTTCAGATCTATCATTTTCAAAAGTTCACCAGTGAACAACCGGATAAAGGACATATTATCATGGAGTATATTGATAACCTGCAGTCAGTCCATATAACCGATAACCTACCCACTGAGGCGTTACACCAGGTGAGCGCAGCCTATTTTTGCATCCCATGAATCGGTTACTGTTAGAATCTATAATAAACAAGATACCTCAGTGCGCGGTGGTATATACATGCTTCCGCAATTGCATATTTGCCTTTTTCTGAACACGATACAAAATAATACAAGTTCAATAACATTTTTCTGACAACAAACAAAAATTGCGCATCAAACCATTCAATGGTTGCAGTCTTCTTTTTGTTATGGACTATACTTTTCAATGATTACTACATCATTCTAGAGTTCGAGTCTGTATATTTCGAAGAGATAGGTGTACCATTTTCTAACTGACGCGAGACGCGGCTGCCTTTTGATTGATTATATATTTCAGAACTGCAAAACGTTAAAAAATGTATCTTTAGCCTCTAAAATCACTGGCAGCGATGGCCGCGGCTTCACTACAATTCACAGATCAGGAAAGAACCTTGTTTAGAACTAAACCATTTACTGAAGTGTTTGGTAGTCACTTCGGAGAGGAAGTAAGTGTTTTCTATCTTTATTAAAGTTGAAAAAAACAACATATTACAAAAACATGTTAAAAATTGGTGGTAAAGTATATAAATATGTTTTTAGAATATTCAAATGTTCACTCCAGCTTTACAAACCCTCTGAGATGGCATACTGAATGCAAATATTGATCGTCTAGTCGAAAGAAAGAAACGTATTCTAAATTCGGATTAGTATGACCAAATACCAAACAAGTTAGGTAAGTAAGCACTAATCAACGGTTGGCTCAGTTTGCAAGAAGGAAAATTCATTGCGGTTTTGATAAGGAATCAGCCCATTACCATAATTCTCCAGGCCACTTATAGGATAATTTATAAGGCATTTATCGTCTTGGAGAGCTGGTTGGAATGAATTTTGCTTAGAACATGTGTAATTTGTTATGTGAATGCACAGCAGTCTATTCATATTCATGATTGTTGCGGGTGCTTTAGCTTAATGGTTAGAGCAGGGATCTCTAAATCCGCGAGGATTTGAGGTTGTGGGTTCGACTCCCCTTAGCTGCAGGTCTTGGAAAACCTGCATCACCCGAAGACTGAATGTTAGAAACCCTCCGTCTCTGCTCAGAAAATTCAGGAATGAATGGCCGATGCCCTGCCTCGAAGGAGTCTCCTATTATTGTGATACGAGTAATGCATAAAATAAAATACTTTAAATGCATTTAAATTGTTAGGAACAACTATTTCCCGGCTTATCTGCGACTACAAACTAAATAATATTTCATTTCGCCTTCTCTCTATATCGAAGCTCATTCATAACAATCACTTTTCCATTTCAAGGTATGCGTCTGGTTCTCTGTCACGGAGACCTCTGGTCCACCAATGTTCTGTGGAGAAAATCTGATGAGAAGCTTAAAATGGCTGGTATTATTGATTTTCAGGTAAGTTATATTCTAGACATATTCCAATTTTACTAGTTAAATTGGAAACAACTAATTGAAATATATTTATTTGTCGATTCCGCAAATTTGAATGTGAATTTCCGCATTTTTAATTTTTGAAGGCATCATTTTGCAATACCGCGCCTCCAGTGAGGTAGGAGCGGGACAGTAGAGTGCGGTGATGAGATCATATCATTGTATTTATGTTATTAATCTATTAATAATTACTTTAAAACATACAAAGAAGTTTCCATCTTGCCTGGTTCAGACAGCACACGTCGGTTCTCCCTCAATCGACTTATGTCGTTTTCCTATATCTTCGTTAAGTGGGAAGGATAGACGAGACCATTCTGACAAACTTCTAGGAATATATTATGAATACCTTCTGGAAGAACTGGCTGGACAAGCAGCTCCGTTTAGTATAGAACAGGTTAGTGTCTGGTTACAGTAGTCCATTCGAAGTAATCTAGATTAGCTTCTGCTTAAGGTGATAAGATTTAAAATATTCTGTACTTGTACAATTATACGCACTGTATAGTCAGATTCAAAAGTTATGAGGCCGTCTATGCTGCGTATTTCGTTATTTTTTATAGTGCGCATGCTGGCATTCTACGCGTGCGGTATCAGCAGATTGCAAACTTGTTTTCGTACTGCCTTACTCAGACAAAACATTGCACTCCTGTTCCTCATGCTCTTAGCACGGCCGAATTACTTTTGAATCCGACTATAATATAGTCCGGCTAAACGAGTGAGCCTAGCTATTAAAACGAACTGTAACTAATATGGGAGTGTTTGGCACAAGAGATCGCGATCAAACACTGGTATTTTTCAGCTCAAACTATCTTACAACATGTGTTTTCCGATGGCCGGCTATATGGTTTTAACTATGTTAGGATCATTGGAAGCTGTTATTCAAAAGACTGAGTATCCAGAGGAAAAGGAGCAGGTTAGTTGGCGTTTAAGATGTTGATTGGATCTCAAACATGTGTACTAAACTGCGAGAAGCGTACTCACAGAATAGGACGTAATAGGAGTATAGTCGACGGATGAATCGTTTGCAGAGGTGTACTGTAGAATTTAGAAGGAGCGCGGAAATCGAAAGGAAATGTACAAGCAACCGATATAATTGTGCGCTCGCCTTATAATAAATAGACCTTTAAACTGCATGAGATTTTTCCGTAGACTATAGTTATAGGTCTCAAACCTCAGCAATAAAACATGATATCTCGTTAGGCGAGACTAACTAGAATACAACAAATACAAGAAATGAACTAAAGAGTCCAGATATTGCTGCCCACGTGCATCCAAAGTCAACAATTACATTTCTACGAATGTTTAATAGTAGCAAAGAGTAGAAGGTAAGCCTTTCCTTCATTGAAATAGTCTTTCAGTTGAAAGAGGTTGTTTACGAGAAGGCAGAGTGTCTACTAGAAGATATCTTGGACTATTCTCAGAATCATAACAATAATTATACTTTAAATATGTAACAAAAGATGAAATGCATATAGTCAATAAATGTAACACTGAAGTGTATATTAAAGAACAAAGGATTATATGAAATACGGACAAAATGGGCTCGGCACCGGCACCTGCTCCTTTGCGATAGTGCCCAGCCGCCAACTTACTTCACACTGACCGGTAACTAAGTTACTGTCAGTTAGAATATATTGATTCAATTACTTATTATTAAGTGAAATATTTATATTATATAGACATAGCAAACAAAGTTGTTCTTTTTATTCGAGTTCATTCCTTACAATCTTTAACAGGAATACATTTATAGTTCTTCTCAACAAAGCCTACATTGCATACACATCTTCTGCGGCAATCGGCCGTCATAATAAGCTGAAAGCAATAAACTAACACTCTTTTAAGTTAATAATGAAAAACTGAATCAATAGAATACCATGTGATATTTGAAAAGTATCATATTATCCTAGGTGTAAGTTTTATTCGCATTAACTTTAAGTCTTTCTGTAGTCAACTGATTCTTAGTATAAAGTTGTTTAAAGAAATTATACCTTTTATTGGCTATGGTTGGAATCCGGACTTTGAATGTTTACAATTCTGGTAGAATTCATATTTTCTGACCTATTTATAGTCGGCGGACAAATTTTATGGAAGTTCAAGGTCTGAGTGGGATTAAAAGGAGGGACATACTTATATTCATTAATATAAATTAATTGTTTCGGAAAAATAATTTAGATGTGGTGTTGCACATTGCATATTTGACTAGTCCGAGTTTTCGCGCACCATTACTCGGTCGCTCTCCAATAATTTTTTAAGTTTTTACAGTATACCCTTGCATAAGCCTTGGCCGCCGACTATTATACTATTGTTTTACTTACTGGATATGGGTTCTTGCAGGTGGCCTTAGTAGATGATGCACACTCGATAAACGTACTGTTTGCTTGACACTCCTTTTCTGGAAATATAAAAATATCGTAGCAATTTTGTGGCAAGTTCTTATCTCAAAGTTGTCCTATCATTTTTGAATGTTTCGGCTAAACAGAAATGCTAAATCATCATAACATGGAAAGGAATGGTCTGGCCCGGGCCGAACAATAATCAAATACTCATCTGATTTTACTAAACCAACTCACGACTTTTTGGAGCTGGTTGTACAATCGGTTGCTCGTAGGCTAGAACAGCTACAATCAACATGAAGAGAGCAATCAGGAACTTCATGACTGAAAAGAAACAATAAGTTCTGCATTAAAACTTATTGATATTTTAATCAAATAGTAAAATAGGGACGTATTATATTAGCTGGTAGCGCGCCGCTCTATGAATCCGTGAGGAGAAAAGGTTGTGGGTTCGATCCCTCCGCCGGGGATGTATGCTTGAATGTTCTCTTATGGTTTCCGCAAAACCGCCTTCTAGCTGCCCCAAAGATGGAAAGAACAACAAGAACACCCGTCATGTGATATACATTAATATACGAAATGAATAGTTTTTTTAATAGTAAAACCAAATGAATACTTTGGAAATCTCGCCACTTTTGACAGAAAACCATATAAAATAATGGAACTTGTAGTGCAAACGGTCGATTTCATCGCTTTTAACGTGTCCTAAGTTTACACAACGCGATATGTTGCTTTGTCTGTTATAAACTATCGATAGACACATCAGACAATCGATGTAAAGGCCAATGTAATAGATAAACTGAAGATCGAAAGTTTGAACACCAGTTTATGTTTATCTAGCATCATTTGATGAATAATCAGCACCGGTAGTATAGTCCATAACAAAGAAAAGACTACAGTGAGCGGTGCTGTTATGAGTTTCAAAAAATTGCTTGTTCTGTGGCAAAATTAAAGTATGGTTCCATGCGCAATTGTTTGTTTGATGTCAGATAAATATTAGTGTACCAGTTTATTTTGTATCAAGTTCAGGAAGAGACAAAGACGCAATTGCGGGAGCCTATGAATACCACCGCGCTCTGAGGTCTTTTGTTAGTTATAGAATAGACTATATGCCACAACGAAAATTGCATTAACAATACTTACCCAGTAAGCTTCAAATATTAACCCAGAAATACGAGTATACAATAAATTATACGGGGTACGTGCAATGGACTGGCAGAACTGGCTCATACAGAACTTTAGTTCCCGAATCGGCATTACTACTCTCAGTTTTTACTATTTAAAGCTTATATTACGTATTGTTAAAACGGAATTGTCAATATAGAGTTTATTAGAATCTGAAACAGCGACAATTTATTGTGAAAGAGGTAGGATATGTTCATAAACTAAACCGTATATGCTAATAGACAGAAATCTAACAAAACGAAATCTGGACCGGATGACCCTGTTAAACAATATATAGTCTGTTTCAAAACCTAGACTGCATGCGCTGTGAGTAGTTATCCTGCGCTGGAGAGTGCTTTCCGTCTCTTCGGGCGAGAGAACTTTTAAAAGCAAAATTTTACATCACTGCGAGATAACTACTCACAGCGCGTGTTGTCTAGGTTTTGAAACATACTATAGGTCGGGTATGCAATGAGTAATAGAAAAAGTTAAAGAAAACGAAATCTACAAATATATAAATAATATGGCAAGTAAAAATAGTTATTACAAAAACAGAGTGAGTGAATTAGAGAGAGATCAATCAAAACCAAGGATTAGGAGACTTTGGTGCGGTATTATTCGGTTCCGTAGGCTGCAGGAAGTCTTCTCCGTAGTTCATAGCGGTTATGGCCTGAAAATGTTATGTTATAATTTAAATTTTTAAAATGTTATAATTTGAATTATTTTTGTAAGAATCACAAAAATAGTATGTATACCTTATGATTTATGGACAATTTCAAAATCCTTAAAAAAGGCTGGAAAATATATAGTAGTTGGTGTTCAATGGGAAAGTTTGAGCACAAATTTTCCTACTGATTGATGATGATGATGATACATGTTTACTCACCGCTAAGTACTCACAAGACAAACGAATAATATATTTGAAAACTTATTATTTTTATTATAAAATTCAAATATATTATTATAAAAAAATAATATATTTGAAAACTAAATACATATTAACTTGACGGATGATGGAGGAAAGAGGACAAAAAGGCCATGTTAACCAAAGTGAGGAAAAAAAATATAAGGAAACATTATGCGAAAAAATGTTTTATTGTATTCTTTTTCCTTACTGCTTACAAAATAATTCAGTTCCGTCAGTTATGTTTTCAAAGAGTAATAAAAGTTTATATACTTTTAGTGTCTAATCTGTTACCTTAAATATCTTGTGATGCGCCTTTGGAAAGATGACTTCGATCCATGTTGGGCATTCCCAGACACTAGCCCTTGGATAGTCCCCGCCATAACCTTTGATGAATGAGATTCGAATAGCGTAGGATTGCTGGAAATGTAAAATTACTTTTTTAGAAGGGAACTTTTCTGGTATTTGTTTCAGAAACAGGCATTCTTCAGATGATTTGTTTTGAAGGAAACTAGTTTCATAGTTAAATTTTTCTGTTTAGTTGAAACGTGCCGGCTAGTTATAGTCAGCGCCAGGAGTAATGATGGAGTGTAAAGAATTTAACGCTCGTCTGAGCCCCTTTTGCTAACACCGCGCCAGCATCTAGCGGATACTCTCCGCTCAATATTGTACTTTGAAACTACGCGCATGCAATTTGTCTGCAGGTGCGCTGTTAAAAAGCCTATAGTTACGCAAGTGACACTCCATTATTACTGTGGGCGATGACTATATAAGATTTGAAAACTATAGTGCTCCGAAATAAGATTAAAAGTGAATCCAATATTTACAGTTTATAACTTACCAATAGCAGTTGAGATATATTTGTCTCTTTTCGTTGTATATCAGAATCCTGCTGGGCCATCAGTTCTTCGAGATGAGTTTGAAAAAAGTTCTCATCGAATACTTTAATGCAACCAACTGAAATCATCAAATGTAAGTATAGTCGGCGGATTAATAGCTGGCAGCTAAAGAAATTTGAATTAGAGCATAGATTTGCTCTAACAATAAGAAGCTCTAATAAATTTGCAGCTCGTACATACCGTAGCCCTTGGAAACGATTAGGGCGTCGACTACGTTAATCATTGCAATTTATTATATAGTTAATTTTAAGAGATAGGCTGCACGCGCCGTTTAACGTGCCGGGAGGAGGGGCCTCCTAAAGGAGAGAGCAATGTGTTTAATTGGCATTTGCAATTTAGAAGATAAGCTCGTCAGCGCGGCTCGTTAACTACAAACGGTGCTTGCAGTCTAGATATTGAAACGGACTATACTTTGCTTTAATAATTGACAACTGAACTTCCTTGAACGTTTTATAGAGAAAGCGCACTTTTGGGATAATTGCAGTACTACAATGTGTTTACAAATGTGCATTATGACTTATTAAAATGAAGCTTTTGACATAATAACCCACGGTCTTCATATTTTGGCGAATCCGTGCTGTGAACGCGGTAGATCGTTCCTTTCGGGTCGTTTTTCTGAAATAAGTAAACCCTTAAAAATATAGAGAAACTTTTTTAGTTTATTGTACCAATTTTAATTTTATTAATTCTATATGTAGAAAACCAACCATCAAATTCCTTAAAGTTGAATCTACAAAGAGCGGTCTTTGTCTCATCAAATTCCTAACCCATACTTCGCCATTCTTGTAGGTCAGTTCGAGACCTTTACCTTGAAGAAATCAATAAATAACATGAAGTACCTAATAAACATTTGAAATACAACAGTCTTTTAAATATTTTAGCATAGTATAGAATAAAATTAATGTATTCAATTGACCATTTTTTCAAACAGTACACTATTTTGGCCAAGTCAGAGGTGGGCAAAGGCCGGCCCGTTTCTCAAAGTTTCGGCCCCGGCCTATCCCTAGTCTATTTCACAATTATTAAAGGATATTCTTAAAAACAGTTAGTTTTCAGTGTAATTTTCAGTCATTAACAATAAATAATGCAACAAGCATTACCTATTGATGTTTTTTGATACTATTTATCAAAATATTCACCTTACTCAGTTGATTTTTTCATAAAAATTATCCCTGTGCGGGTCGACTGCTCAAAGTTCGCCCCCTTCCGGGCAGACTCCCTAAGTTTTCGGCCCGCTCCCGAGCCGGCCCGTGAAATTCCCAGGGAAACAGTGTTTAGAGTATGCTTATCACCTGCTTTAGACCCCAATTTATGTGTCAACTTTTGGTATCGACACCCTATCTCTCTTTAATCACTAACCTATTTGAGTTCTGACAGCAACAACACCGTTCTTTCTCGAACCATGGTTAATTACACCCATACAGTAGCGGTTAGGCATTGTTTGGCCCATAAACCCATCGACGATCACCGATTCCTCATTAGTCAGCAACCGAGGCTCAAGCTAAAAAACGATTTTGTGAACGGAGTTTCAATGAATATTTATTCTTTGCTATAATTTTTGACCGAAAACCAATTTGGAAAACTTATAAGAGCAATGGCCTCATTCCTCCTCGAAATTACAAGAACAAGTTTTAAATCAGTAGTATTATACTGTGATCTTACTTTTCCTTTAATTATACTTTCGAAAAAAGCAAAATATTATTATAAATTGTGGAATTAACAAAACTGAAGGTTAACTTATTATTTAACTTACTCGTTCTCCAAATTCACAATACTGAATTTGTGCCCAATGCTCAGGTTCTTCTTCTAGCATTTGGTTCTTTATTTTCTGTGATTCTGCGATGATCTTTTTCAGTTTAGTCGAAACCGCTGTAGGCACAACGTGTACCATATCGTCTTGTCCAGTAGGACTGCGACAACGCGAATTAAGCTTCATTTTTCGGAATTTTTCCCGAACCATGGCCTGAAAGTAGCATTTACGGTTGCTATGCTATGATCTGGTTGTTCAAATTGAATTTGCCCAAAATCTCATCTCCGAGATGTGGAAATTTTGAAAAGATGGCCAACGTTTGACCCAAATTGATATGTACTTTAGTTTGAATTGCTTAACCATTAAATCAAAAGTCTGAAGTGTAAATTCAATGATAATTGTTCTGTTATTGTATGTAAGTTTATTCTATTCTGGATTTCAAGTTGTTTCGAAATATTGTTCAAGGCACCTACCTCAGCTAACACCCCACCGGCGTCTGTGTACGACGAAAATCCCTTGGCATCAATTTTGTCGCGTTCCTGAAATAGCTACAGTATTCATCTCTATTTTGAACTTGTATATTGACTAATCTACTGAACTTACGACTAGAGAAATATTTAAACGATTAACTAAATTCAATTGAACAGTAGATATATAAATCGGACCCTACTTTAACTCATAGTTGATCCCATAAAGGGCTGACAAAAGACCGGCCCGTATAGTCTATAACAAACAAAAGACCGCTGGGCGCGGTGGTATATGTAGGATTCCGCAATTGCGTATTTGTCTTTTTGTTTATATGATACAAAATAAAAATAGTACAATAATATTTTTCTGGCATCAAACAAAAAATTGCGCATCGAACCATATAATGGTTTTCCAATTTTGCTACAAAACGAGCGTTTTTACAAACCTTACACAACACCGCGCACTGCAGTCTTCTTTTTGTTATGGACTCTATCTCAACATATTTAATCAATGCTATTTCAACTTATCACAATGACTCACCGCTTGTTCTTCATTCTTCTTCATAACATGGTCTCGATATGCATCAATGCTATCAATAACACCCTTTTCCATCAATGCTTCATGAGCAAAAGTGATGGCTGCCTCATCTGTCAGAAGCTCTCGACCTTAAAATAAGAATGTTACATTTTCTGATTATTTCGGTTATTTTATGTTTATTCAAGATAATTAAAACGTTCCAATTTAAATTGTCTGAAAGGACTCTGAAGAAAGAAATTTTGCTAAAAAATGGAAACAATGCTGTGGTTTGCACAGTTAGGTTAAATTAGAAATGCAGGTGCTTACTACCTTGACTGGTTCTGGCCTCTTGCTGCTGACCGTATTGCATTTGATTCGGTGATTGGGCAGAGTAGCCTGGAATCATGAATATCTTTACAATTTTTTAAACATTCAAAAATACAGAATTTCTTTATTACAATTTATTACATACATAAATTTGAATACATTTTGTACATAAAAATATGATATCCTGTGTAAAATATGATTAGTGCACTAGTTTTGCTGATAACTCTGCATGTTTTCTGATGCCTTTAAAGTGCGTAGACGGCGTTTGCAAGATTGTAACAAGATTTCTGCAGAAAGAGACCTTTTCTGTCATCTAAGCGCTGTAGAGCGTGCGCCCGAATTAACATAAAAGCATATTTTCCCTAATCTGAAGAGCTTCTGTCCAGGATTTCATAGACTTTACAAAGCAAAACCATATTAAAGAAATAATAATGTGAACTTCAAAGATTGTACCTTGTTGCATCGTGTATTCATTCATGACGTACGGATTCTGTGGAAGTCCTGGCGTTGTTAGAGCTGAAATAAATGAATTTGAACTATGAAGTTCGTACTTGAGAGTGTGAAAATAAAAGGAGAAACGGCAATTAGAGATTTCGAGTATGTCTGATGAGTCTGAATGTTCTGCACTTTTGGACGTTCGAGATTTTCATTTGCATAAAAGAGCTGAAGGAAACAAACTTTGAATGTTTAACATCAAAATTTAGAAAAAACTATATGTACACTTTGAAAAGTTCACTTGATACCCAGCCTGAAGGCTAAAAGATTAATATTGTGTAATCGTTTATATTGAAGTTCCCGACATGTTTTGTGCACCCGAAGATTGAATGTTAGAAAGGGGTCGTCTCTGCTCAGAAGATTCCGAAATGAATGGCCGGGCCGGTGAAATTTCCAGTTATTGTGTGATAACTGGGATTACAGGAAATAGATCACTTTTCCGCAATTGGGTTCCTAGTAGGTAGGTAGAAACTCCTTTCAAGCCAATTCCCCTGGATTGAAAGAACTTCTTATCAAATATCTTAAAACTGTTGAAACGTAGGTAGAAAACGAATGATCACCGTTATCGGTCTAGACAATTTAATCGTTCATATATGTCTGATATGTTTTTATAAAGGAATCTTTGATATGCAAATGTGAACAATTGGTCTTGCTATCATTGAGTATTAATATTTATTATTATTACTATTGAAACAATTTACTCAACTTTGAAACTGCCAACTTTCAAATGACATATATTTAGCAAGGCAAAAGTATTCTTGGAGTTTGATTTGGTAAATTAGTTGTAGTAATTAAGTTGAAACTATTCTGTTGCTTCACACTATACTCCATCTCAAGACATAGGATTCCAACACGGTATCACGAGCGGGGCGCAGTGTATTAAAACTGAATGTACTTCGGCAGAAAAAACCACGTCGACCAATTTTACATAAATTTTTTAACACTGCGCCCCGCTCGTGTTACCGCGCTGGAAAGCTAGGTCTTGAGATAGACTATACATAAACATCTCCTTCACTTTGCTTTGCAAGCATTTAAAAAAGTTGTACTTTGCAGAGTCAAAAGAAAAAACTTTAATAAGACTAACATCTTTCTTCAATTGAGTTAAATTACATTTTCCCAACAATTTACGACTTTTATCCAAAGAAGTTAAGTACGGTACCTCTTTGTTGCAACAAAGCTGGATGCTGAGGGGACTGAACCTGTCCGGGCTGGTTACCTAACGGTGTGGCTACAGGTACTCGTTGAATTTGGTGATGAGGACAGTACTGTTGTCCTTGTTGTTGAGCCAACAAAGCCTGAAATTTTTTTTTATAATAAACAGTTTTCAGGTTGGTGACTACTTGAAAATGACCTAAACTATAATTTTCAAGATAAAGTATTGGCAGATATTGACGGAGATTAACAAACCTATTTCTTTTATAGAATAAATAATTTTGAAATATTTAGCACTTTATTTATTGGCTAGTAAAATGCTGACAAAAGAACGCAGCGTGCTAGCTAGGAAGTATTTCCTATGCTTTAAAATAATGTGAGAATATACCTTAATGTTAGGTTGCACTTTCGGAATTTGTCAAGGAAGCAAAACTTAGGGGCTGGAATATAAAGCAGAATGTTAAGATGGGCTATCACAAAGTTAAAAGTAAAAAAACTGATGAAGGAATTACCAGACTGAAATTATTCTAAAGTATTCTGCTCACCAAAAGTGCTTAACATTGAAAGAAAATTACTTATAAACCCTTAGAAGGTGCTTACATAGGTCAAGGTTTGACAAGAACAAATAAATACTGTATTTCAATCCTCGGAGGGCCCAATATATATACACAATACAAAAAAGATTTTGCAGTTTTTTATAAAACCTAGATAACTAAACCAAGGTTACACATGGGTTTGCGGCAAGTGTAGGGGTCAAACACGGTGTGCTGGCTAGACACGTAGTGCCGCAGGGACAAATAAAATTGTTTACGTATTTAGGACGCGCGTTCGTGGAGTGTTATGTCTGTAGACTAGTTTGTTTATAATACACCGTAGATGTCTGGAAACGACCAATCTAGGCCAATTTCGCGGAGAGTTCTTTGAACACGCGTCTAAAGTAATTGGTTTTTGTGAGATTAGCATGGCTTTGAAGCAGCACCTTATTTTATGTGCCTTAAATTTAAATTTGGTAATTGCAATCATGTTCGCTTATAACTGTTACTATATGGGAAAAGGAGCTCCATAGCCAAATGGTTAGTGAGTCGGTCTACAAATCCGTGAGGTTGAGAGGTTGTGGGCTCGATCCCTCTCTCGTCCTAAGCCCGATTTTGCCCCCGTGCAATCTTATAAAACTTTGACGATTTGCTAGAAGACCAGAACGCTCCGTCATATCTTCACTGCTGCTGCGATCCAAGAAAGAGACAACTGATGAAACCTGTATTGTGATTCAAATATTGATATCAGAATAATATACTTATAAATATGGGGAAAAAAGTGAGGTGTGAAGAAGGCACTATTTGTTGATTGCTAATAATATTCAGCTCGAAGGGTCCTGTCAGCCTTTCAAAAACGATTAAAAAAGAGTATTGTTTCACAAGGCAGGAAACCTAGTATATATATAAGTCATAAGAACGTAAAAACAAATTGAAAACAGAAACTAAAAAGGAAAATGATTATATGAATGAATGGCTATATTTGTTTAATTGAACACAACACGGAACTGGTTTGGAATTGTCTAGCCTCGACATCCGGTCCGGACCAATTCCGAGAGACGCAGTCCCAGACTACATTTGAGCGATTGAGCCTATCAAATGCCCGCCAGCGCGATAACAAAAAAGAAGTCTGGAGTGGGCGGACCAAGGGAAATAGACCACCGCACCACACTGAACGTTTAGCCTGCTGTCTAGCGGTCCCGTTCTAGGATCAAAAATGAGGTGTTTCGATGAACCCGACACTAAAATACACCCGTGGATTATGCTGTCTGGAATTTGTATTTTGGGACACAACTTAATATTTGGAATGCGAATGTGCCCAGTGTAGACAGAAGTAATATTGAACATTGGTAAAAGACTAGGAAACAAATTCATCTATAATTCTTGAGGTAAGAAATCCTTTGGCTAACGAAGGTACAATGGGTGGGGGAAAGCTTCTCGTAGAAAATATACGCAAAATTATGCATAAAAAGAGTGGCATCTTAGAATTTCTGGAGAATACAATATTTATAATAAAGAATAGCAAATCTGCCGCGTCATGCCGCGCAGGAAACCTAGGTTTCCTGCGCGGCATGACGAGCGAGGCGCAGTGTTATATAAAATTAATGTAAAATCGGTCGCGTTTTCCCCAAAAATATATTCTTTTTTTCTATATTTAAGACCCCGCTCGTGACACCGCGCTGGAAACCTAGCTCTTGAGATGGACTATATTTAAGAGTGAACGAAATGCGTTTCTAATGGATTGGAATCTCTTATATACAGAGAGACGGCTAGTCATAATACTGTCTGCGCCAAGGAAACGTTCTGTCTAGCAATATTAGTGAATCATAGAAAGCAAAATGTCCTATGATTCTATAAAGTCATCCCTTTTTTCACAGCCGTCAATGCTGATGGTATGAGTTCTGACAGACCAGATTTTAAAACAATTGACAATAGGAACTTTGATATCTTTGATATGAACTTTGATATGAAAACTGAAAGGAGTTGTTTTTCAAATTCAAACGTAATACGGTGAATGTAAGTTCGCAGAAGATGTTTTAAAAATAAAAAGATTTGTGGTCTTTTGAATCCGCTCTAATACTAAAATTCGTTGTCACGCCTAAAAACACCGAGCATAGGCTAAATACCGCTCCATTATGAACAACCTACCCAAAAAAGACAAGGAATATTGAGAAAAATCATTGGTTTCGAAACGACTACAAACAAATGGGGCTTCCATTCCAAATAAAATAATGTACACTGAATCGTTCATAGAGAATCTTGCGAAATGTGCAACTATTGTTAGAGTATGATATAAGTTAATATATATAAAGATATACAAATATAAATATAATTGACATGGTACTTTCATGTTTATTTCAATTGACAGACCTTATTTCGATGATTATAAGTATATAGGATAGTCTATATTCAATTTTATTCGTGTTCTATATATTACAATGCAAAGTGTTAAAAAGTAGCAACTTGCTATAACAATACGTCATCGCTACATTAACGATTGTAGCGCACTACGTTTACAAATTCTGACAACACATTTTTGGACATAACTTGCTTCAACATTAAAATTGTTTGCATTTTTGAAAACTAGAAATGTGCTACACAATGTGCTTCATCTAATGAAAACAAGAAAATGATTTTTTTTCTAATACCTCGAAAGTTATGGGGAAAAATACTTTACTGCGGTAACTTTTTATGGAATTAAAATTTCCACAAACTTGTTCCACGATCCTTCCCGACAAGTAATTCTAAGCTATAACCACCTGCGATTAATGTACCAGATCGGTGTATAGCCAGCATTTACCGTGTCACACTCCTTTGAGTAAGACTATGTATTGTTTTACGTTATAGAAGCATTTCTCTATATATTTATTATAATAAAAATTACTATCGATTTTTCTCGGAAGAATGTGTTCAAAATGAAAATGACATCTTCTTTCTAGTGTGGAATGTGTCTACACGCGTTCGCAATGACTAATAGTCACGATATTGTCTGGCACCACCAAACTAATATCATATTTTAATCATTTTCCACAGTCGCGTTGTCCTTTCTGTAATATTTATTCAAGAAGAAACTGATTATAATTTCGGAAAAGAAATTGAATCCTATCTGAACAGGTAAGTCGGAAGAAGTACAATACAGCTAATAAATAAAGGGTCAAAAGAGTATAGTAGATATTAATTTAAAGAGAGTTATAAAAAATATAAGAGTTAAAAGACTTATTTTACTTGTAATACTCTGTTTACCCTTTTGTTATGAGCTGTATTGTAGTCAGGAAAGAATCGTGTTCTTTCGTGTAATAGTTAGTGTTGAACGGTTGTTAGTTGACTGGGTACGTTTAGTCAAACAAGTAATACCAACTGACAACTTATAGTCGGCGGCTTATCGCTCGCAGCTAAAGGTCGCATTAATTTTATTTAGAGCATAAATTTGATCTAATTGTTATAATAACGACTAACAAATTTGCAGTTCGTACAGTAACCCCTTACAAACGATTAGTTCGCCGACTATATATATAGAATTATATCTAGTACACTTTTAAAACATGATCCAGTAAAATAGTGTTCCTTGTTGGAATGTTTCAGTCTTGGGTTTTCATTTTGCTCCGTTTCCTATTTCTGCAAAGCAACAGCGGCATCTTGTTAAGCAGTCGTACCAGTCGGGAGTTCAGCCAGCCCGTGGCCAGACCTGTGAACACCCCTGGCACCAGTCAACAAAAACCATAAGCATCTATGGACCCGATAAAATTTTAAACTTTGCAAATGTTTTGACACCAATTTATATTGCTCACTTGCTGCTGATTCGCGTAGGGTGTTTCTGGATAGTTTGGTACTGCACCATAAGGGGGCGGTGCTTGTCCAGCTGTCATTGGAGTTGATGTGCCAGCCTGTAAATAAGTCATACGTCTCATAGGCATTTATAAATGGCTAGACAGAAAACGATAACACACTCATCTTTTTTTATTGTTTCTTTGATATGCCCTTTTATCTAATACTTCCGCCTAGCGTTTCATATTATGGGAATACTTCGGTTTATTAGGGCTGGGAATTAGACGGGCTGGCCCGGGCCAGGGCCGACTTTTTGGGAATCCAGGGCCGACAATTTAAGAAACGGGCCGGCCCGTTTCTAAAATACAAAAGTCGTCCAGCGCAGGGACAATTTTTATAGAACAATCTACTTGTTTAGGTTAATATTTTGATAATCGTATTCATGAACATACATAGGCAAAGATTGTTGCACTCGTATTGTTAATGCCGAAAAATAGCACTGAAAACTAACTTTTTTGAAAATATCCGCTAAAAACTGTGAAATAGACTAGGGCCGGAGCCGAATCTTTGAGAAACGGGCCGGCCCGGCAGGCCTTTTCCAAGCACTGCCGTTTACTAGAAATTGGTGAGCCATTTTCGACTTCTTCAGGTTGTTTAATCTAAAATTCTACCAAATGTTAAGCTTTATTCATTTTACAATCGTCAGGTAAAATTTACGCGAAACATTTCAAATCACTCGTTTGATTTGGTTTTGAATTGCTCGGCTGCTTCAAGTTCAACTCATCTTCCGATTTAGTTGTCTACGCTTTGCAGCTAGTGTCTGCGCCTAGAGTAATAATGGAGTGTCATTTGCGTATTAATAGGATTTTTAACACCGCACCTGCAGGCAAATTGTACGCGCGTACGTGCAAAGTACACTGTTGAATGGAGAGTAGCCGCAATATGCTGGCGAGGTGCTCGCACAAGGGGCACAGACGAGCGTTGAACTATTTACACTCGATTATTACTCTTGGCGCTGACAATAGCCTGTTTTAAGTTTTGTATAGTTTTCTATCGCGGTGTTCTACTTGACAATCTTTTTTAGTTTGCAAAAATTTTCTTTCACCGAAGTTAATTTTTAAACTGCTCACATATTGTTCCATTTCTATAAATTGAGCCTGATTGGCAGGCGTAACATCCTGATCCAAAGTGTCCAACCACATTGGGAAGTTAAAGTCAGCCGGTTGACCCCGTGAATTTGTTTGTTGGTAAAACATCGGGTTAATTGCCATGTTAGGTTGGTAGGCTTCTGAAATAGCAAAGTCTTATGGTTAGTTGAAAAACATTGTAATAAGAAATTATTGGGAAAACTCGATATTTTCATTTTTATACACATTTCAAGTTTTCAATAGTCCATAACACATGGCTCGCCAACGGAAACAGTGATGTTTAAGGATTTATGTCATTTTCAAATTAAAATTTATATTTCTCTGGAAAGCTTTAACCAAATCATTTGAAAAAAAACTCAGTTGCACAGATTGAGTTATTATCTTTCCAATGATATATAAATTAACATGAATCCCTTAACAAAATATTCCTGGGTATGAGCATCAAGATTTCACCATTTGAATTTGCTCTGTCCCTTTATATTAGGGCGCAGCGAGCAGTGGGGCTATAGCTGATCCACGGTTGGGATTCAGAAGCCGGGGCCGAAAATTTGAGAAACCAGCGGCCCGGACCGGCCGGCCTGTCATAGCCCTGCGATTCAGGGCTAGGAATTGACCGGCCGCGCCGGGGCGACAATGACTAGCCATGTTTAGCGCAGTTTCAGAGCTTTGAAACACGCAGCGGGGTAACTCTGGTTAGAAAAACTAGTTAGTTAAAGCTAACACAACTGTAAAAGCAGCCACACTAATAATTAATAGTTAAATTAATAAGAGTTTTTATACATAAAAGCTCTATATTCTAGTATTTCAGTGATTACCTTCTTGTTGTTGGCTGTTTTGACGAACTTGCTGGTTTTGCTGTGCCCAATTACTATCTACTGCTCTATTATTCCATGCATTATGCTCTAAAACTAAGGTTACTGACAGGACACGACATGAAACTAATGTAAGTGAGCTAGCTATAGTCAAATTCGTAAGTAAAGATGCATTGTTAAATTTATTAATTGCAAATACGAAAGAAAACAACACGACATATTTACTCATAAAAAACTAAAGCATTGCGAAAATTGTTGCAGAGATGTAGTTATTCATATAGTCTATCTCAAGGCCTAGGTTTCCAGTGCGGTAGCACGAGCGTGGCGCAGTGTTATAAACAATTAATGTACTTTTGAAGAAAACGCACCACGTCGATCGATTTTGCATTCATTTTTTATAACACTGCGCCCAGCTTGTGACACCGCGCTGGAAACCTAGGTTTTGAAATAGACTATATCTCATAAATGGGTTTCCGCGATTTTCAAACCATACGTTTTGAAGCAGAGATTGTCATTTACGGATCAGAAGCATATGCAGGTACTTCTGTTGATAAAATGATCATCGAAATGTTAAAGTATGGTGTGTAACAAAAGCAACAAATCAGCTCAGTATCATGTATTCTATGAAAGTATGTATAGTCTGTGGACTAATCGCTTGCAAAGGGTTACGGTACGAACTGCAAGTTATTTAGACTTTATTAGAGTGCTTATAGTTAGAGCAAATTAACATATTCTTCAATTTTAATTTATTAGACTGCAAGCGATTAGTCCGCCGACTATACGTATTCTGTAGACTGGGAACATTTTCTCAAAACTGCATTATTTGAATAACCCAGCTACCTCTCATAATATATCTTCTAACAAATATGAGCTAACTATACAAACATGTTAGCGACTTCACTAACGTGCAGGTTATATATAAAATATAAGAAGATAGCAGTAACATACTAGATCATTAAGATAACTATACAAGACACACCTCCATATCCACCGTTTTCATTCTGTTCCTCGTTCCTTCCAGGACCGTAGCCGGGGTAGCCAGGGTATCGCGGATTCTGCGACATGAAAAACAAAATCAACGGTTTGCAACCAATCACCTGAAAACAAGGGCAACTAATTTGTAAAAGAGTAATTACATAAAACATATTTAAAGAATAACAGAGCGACGGACGCAAACTCAGTATACGGAAACACCCTTGTACCTTTAGATAGGTTTCTTCGATTTTCTCCTAACATTCGAGCAAAACTTATTTATTTCAGCAAACTGAGGTTTTTAAAATAACGATGCTTATGTTTCTTTGATGACTAAGTATACCGGTGCATCGCTAAGTTTTTTTTTCAAAACCTTGCATAATAACAATACTATTATGTTTGTTTCTATGATCAAACCGAAACATTCGACAGAAAAAAGATCTATTAGTTATAAAATATTAACAAATAAGAATAAGAATAAGAATAAGAAAGTTTGGTGAAGAAAGTTCTATTTTTCTTCTGAGATATAATCTTGGTGTTGCATCAATTTGCATGCACATTTGCCAAGTTAGACTAAAATGTGTTATGTGAAGACTTCTCAGCGATGACGTGACTTTTCGTGTGAAATAACGTGAGAAAATCATCATTTTACGAATATATGAAAACTTGAAATACTTAAAAACAATACATCTGTTTCTAATATAGCATTTTGTATACTTTAAACTTGAGTATCTCAAAATATTGTGAAATAACAGTTATCAAACAGGTTTTGTCAGCAAAAAGAAATTCGACGCTTAAAATTGAGTTTCAAAAGCTCGAACCTTTCCAAAATACCGCCTGACAGAGATAAAAATATGAAAAAAAAAGTATAGTCTGATTCGAGAGTAACATTGGAGTGTTAAAAAAAGAATCTCATTGAAAATGGCTCTGAAAGTATTCGAAAACCTAAAATATACGCAAAATTTTGTTAAAATACGCAAGTAACACTCCATTATTCATCTTGAATCACACTATATCGAATTATTAAAAAAGAAATAAAACAAAACAAAATGAGCTCAATATGTTTGAACATATTGCCTATTGACTATTTCGTTCCCTCGCTTGACCTCGGCGGAAACAAGCTGGCATTAATTTATGGTCCCCATATATCAACAAAGAATAAAGAATAATTATTAAAGTCTAATTTTACGGCTATGCCTGTCCGTTGTGGTTTTCTTTATATTCGTTGTTACTTTCGTGGAATAGCAAATAAAACGCAGTCTCGACCCACTACTTTGAAGGTCGTTTTGTCTATTCTATTGGATTACCACTATAAAAGTTGGTCAAACCTTTTAGACTAAAACGGAAATACTTTTAGCATCTGAGGTTCATATGTCAATAATAAAATCAAACAATGGAAATAGAAATTGTAAGTTTATTGGGTTTCCAAGACAGTTATAAACAAAAAAAATCAACAAAATAATATCATAATATCATAATGGGGGGTCTGTTCTCAGCAGGAAGATTGTGGCACTGAAGTATTGTCAATATCCTCATGTTCATGAAAAAAACGCGAAAGTAAAACATGGAAAGCTCAATATTTAGCCTATTAAGTATTCATACATGGGAAATCATATTGATAAGTGCAAAAAAAGTTAATAAGTTGAAATTATTTGTTTTAAGTTCATAATGCAGTATTCGAGACAATAGGCCAACCAATTTGATCAAGTTAAGAAATAGGGAAAGAAAACCTTTATCATATTCGACATCAAGTTTAAGTTAGTCCCAAGTCAAGAAATGTGATTTAAAGATCCTGAGATTCGCTGATATTGTCCGAAGGTAATAAGGTTAAGTTAGCAGATTTAAATGCGGGCTATGGTAACCTTCAAAGTCTCTTAAAGACTCCACTTTCTCTTAAAGAACCCTATAACTAACAAAACATACACACTAATTTGTGTTGGTTATTTTCAGACCAGTAAATTATTGCTCGAAGTTTGTTGTAATGGTACATACCCGACCGTTTATCATAGTGGCAGCTTGTAATTTATTGATTTAAGTATCTTTCTGTTAGTTACCAAATTCACTAAATAACAGTAGCATCTTTAGATAAGAGTTAGCACATGTTCGAAAGGAAAAGTTTAAATGATTCTAGTAAACAACTGTAATTATAACGGAAGAAACGTTCTACGCATTTACATCTTCAGTTAATCGAATGGTTTCAAAAAATCTGCCAAAAGGTGTTCTTTTCAACGTATTGCAGTTCTTTCCATGAAACACTGGTAATATGACCGTTTGTTTAGTTTCGGCATAGATATTAATGATATGATTCCACCTCAAACTCATAAACACCTTGCAATAGGTAGAAAAATATAAACCAGTTAAACCCCTTTCGAAAAGTTACAATGAATTATTTATAGTAAAGTTCAAAATATTTGTACCAAAAACAAAAGTAAAAAAAGCACACCCTGTCGCGGATATAGTTATTGCTCACGTGACACGAAAAAAAACTAGAAACTTCGATAAACAACCTTTAACTTCGATAAACAACCTTTTCATCGAAAAACTTCGATAAACAACCTTTTCACGGATTTTTTTAAATATAAACAACTGCCAATTCAGTAAAACTAATTATATTAAACTTGAAATAAAGTATACTCAACCTCGACAATGAAACAATTTTTTAAAAGTTCAGGAAAGTAAATGAAATAAATATAAAACTAATCATAAATAGGAAAATCAATTATAAATAAAATATAAAAGAATTAAAAAATAAAACATGCTCACTCTCCGGCACATAATTCATCATCACGTGACACAAATTATCATCTAAGGGTCGGTAATAGGTGTTCCATTAGCACAGAACACGCGACCGACCGGCAACGGCCCGCAGCTGCGGCGAGTCCGCAACAACAAACTATGGCCAGATAGATGCAACACGCCGGCGATCGATTTTAGACCACTGCGGCTCGACTAACGGCGACTGCAGCCTGTAATAAAGAGTAGTAAGTGGTTAATAAACTGATTATAAGGTTTATAAACTTAGTTGAACATAAAGAAATGTATTTTAAATAGAAAACAGGTTTTACTCTAGATGTTTCACTTTCGGAAAAAGTTAAAACCACTATATTCGAGGGTTTAGCATTGAGACGAATTCACTTTTTCAATATAGTAGTGTTAAGGAACTTCATATGTTTCAAATTCCAATGAAAGTAGGCAATGTAAATATTACGAAATGTGGCACGCCAGTTTACCCTTCTATCATTCGTATTAATAATAATAATTTATTAACAATAAACTAAACGTGTTGTTCGAATATCATGTTACTGAAGAAATATTAAGGAAACGTTTAAGAATACAATATAACAATGAAACTCATTACAATAATAGTAGATTTCTTCGAGGGCTTAGCAATAATAATGATAGGTTTCGGCCATTCAATCCGGATTCCACACAAAGACGATTTCATTCTAACCTAAGGTGCACAAAATGAGCTATTGGCTTTCCAGCCATGTGCAGCTATTGGTAGTTGAAACAACATTCTTCTGTTATTGAAGAAACTTGTTGTTTGTAGGTTGAAAAACACTGTTTTACTGTATCACTCGAATAACAAGATTAGATTTATCGAATATGATTAGATTTATTTGATAAAGGTTTTTAGCCTGTGTTCCGCAATCTTCAGAGTAAAGACGCCAATGTAACTTGGTATTAGGGTGCACGAAAGAAGGGGAAAATATGCTAATGATTTTCTAGGCTTACTGCAGGTATGGAGAGTAAAATCCACAGTAAGTTTTTGTTGAAGAAACTTGTTGTCACCTGTAATGGATGAGTACATATACATAGCATCTTCAGTTTAGATTATATAAATAGAAAACAAAATACTTTATATACATTCTAACATAATTCTAACTTATTTAGATAGCTTTTCTGAATTTACAACTCATCAAATTTGCTGCACCCCGTCCACCAGAAAATCTGTTTGCTGGTGTTTTAGCCTAGAGCAGCGGCGTATGAATCCGTAAGTATTTGAGGCTGTGGGTTCGACTTCCCGTGGCTGCAGAAGGCTTGGGAAACCAGCTGCTTATTTATCCCATGTTCCGTGCACCCGTAGACTGAATGTTAGAAAGGAGCCGTCTCTTCTGAGAAGATTCCGGAATGAATTCCCGAAACCCTGCGCCGAAGAATTCTACCGTTATTCTGTGATATGTGCGATTACAGGAAATGAATAACTTTTTTCCACCTGAAATCATTTTCCTCACTGTAACGCCTTCTATAGTTGGATGTTTCCTTCTTTGTCCCAGTCAGGTTGTCATCTTATTCACCCTATTTCTGCAAACATTTGCAACTTGTAGAGTAAACATCTTTGTTGGAATAGTACCTAAACATCCCAGTAACCCCTAAATACAAGATGTTCGCCAAATGTAGCCTGTACAACCCTTGTTTTCAGCATTAAATAACGCGAGATACTCGTTATCCTGGAACTTTCTTTGCTGTTACGGCCTAATGCAAGTAAGGAACAAGTTTGTTGCATCATATATAAGGCAATGTTACATAAGGACTTATTACTTTGCAAACAGCCAGAAATGGTTTTATCTTTCAAAACTTCGTATTCCTTGATTTTTTGGGTTGAAACAAAACTTTAAAATAATTCTAATATAGTCTATCTCAAAACCTAGGTTTCCAGCGCGATGTAACGAGCGGGGCGCAGTGTTATAAAAATGAATGTAAAATCGGTCGACCTGGTGCATTTTCTCCAAAAGTACGTTCATTTTTTATAACACAGCGCCCAGCTCGTGATACCGCGCTGGAAACCTACGTCTTCACATGGACTATATTAAGCATGTATGTATATTCTTTTCATATACCTGATGAATTATTCATCAAAAAATTGTTTTACAAATGATATTAAATGATTTTACTACTTTACCAATAGTGGAAACACACTTTTCGATAATGAAACTATTTAATTTTGTTTAACAAATACAGTGTTTAGGCATGTTTTACATTCTACTTTCTATTACACTACTATATTTTGTATCTGCTGGGCTAGTTGATACTACGAGGGGGCCTGAACCTGAACCGGTGGCCTCTGAGAAGAAAACAGAGTTTGTTGTACCGCAACTCGCGTACACGCGGGATCTTGATTGGGTATTCAGGTAATTACAGTTTTTTTAACCTATAAAAAACGAAAAAAAAACTTAGATGAATAGTATTTAAACCACATCTAACTAAAGGCTAAAGGGCGTATCGCAAAGAGTAAGAAGGGGCAGATATAAAGTGAACTTTTGGGCCGAACCGACAAATTTTCCCCTCTGTATAAGGCTGCATCAAGAGCTATGTTTCCAGCAGAGTATACTAGAAAGAGGCAGAGGTGGTTATCCGGCCCGCCCCGGCCTGGAATTTCGAAACCTATGCCGGGCCGGGCCGGCCGGATACCTCTGGAAAGAAGCGGTGTTAACTAAAAATAAAAGGACTTTTCAAGAAAGGGCTTCCAATCTACTGATTATTCATTGAGTTTTATGTGACACCGCTTCTCTCCAGAGTAGTGCGCTGAAAACCAAGCGTTTGATACAACCTAGCCATCATTTCAGATACGCCAACTATATTCCTGCCTCTAAGACAGAAGTGATTCCCTCGTATGCTTACGGCCTCCAGGGAGAACCTAACTACGCTTTCCCATACGCAAACTACCTTCAGAAAGAAGTACCAGCTGCAAAGGTTAAGGAAGGAACCAAGAAGGCCAAGGTAAACAAACTGCAGTTTAAAATGAACAAGAAATTTGTGAATACGTAGAAAACTGAAGCTATATGATGTTTGTAAAACAAACTTCTTACTGGAAAAATGTATGTAACTTATTTTTTAAGGCTCTCAAAAATTTCCTAACTGTTCTAATTTAGGTAATTGACCAGACCGCCATCATAGGTTCCGGATCCATTTCTCCAAAATCTTCTCGTCGTTTGTCTACCTCCACCCTCCAGGATGACCGGGAGCGCATAATCGAGTACTACGAAAACGAACTGAGACCAAAATACGAGAAACTTCTTAAGATACATGAGATTATGGAGACTGAACCACTCGCAGTGATGGACAAGGATGCGCTTATTTTGTAAAACACTACCGGAGTGATACATATCGTTTTTATGCAATTTGTATATATAGACATGTATATATAAATATGTAATCTTACTGAAAAGCAATAGTGAATTTGAAAATTTCTGAACTGATCTCTTGTAACACTTTTTAATATTCTCGAAAACGGAACGAAAACCTTCCCAAGCCCTGAGTAGGAACAATTTTTGGGTTCAAGCCCTCACAAGTTGAAACCAGCGGAAAAACCAATAGTTATTGCACCTTCTAATAAGAGAAAGCGGAATTTCCGCTTTGATCAATCAACCTTGGTCGTATGTGATCAAATACGATTTTTAAGAGTGTTTTACTATCATTACAATAAGTATACGAACGATCTTTCGCCTTATATTGAATGAAAAGTTTCTGTCAGTCATAAGCATACTAACCGGAAACAAAAAGATTAATACGGCTTATGATAAATATATTCTCAGGCAACTGGTGAAGCCATTAAACAATTAATCTTTTTACACTGCTGCCCTAAATGCAAAAGTTTATCTGCTGTAGCCTAAAAAAAAACTAAGAAATTAGTAGCCGTTTAATATATAAAGCATATCCAAAATTCAAAAACAAAAATACAATGACAGCAGTCCTGATGGCACTAAAGACTCAGAACTCTCCCAAAGACTGATGATAGAAAGGAGCCACCGATCTCTGCTCAGAAGATTCCGGAATGAACGCCCGAATCCCTGCGTCCAAGCAATCTACAGTTATTGTGTGATATGTGCGATTACAGGATACGTTTCTACTTTTTTTTAAAAACGCTTCCCTAGAACCTTAAAAAGTTTGAATACGATTTTTTAGAATGTTTTATGCCATTGTATCAAATTTAACTATAAGAATGTTCTTCTCCCATTTGATTCATCCACATTGTAAAATGTATGTAGTCTGATAATTGGGTTCCTTTGTTCGCATAGACATGTATAATTTTATCTGTTTATGAGAGTACCGGAACTTTCGAAGAACTCCCCATAAAACGGTAATGCTCAAGTACTATATTTATCTTATTTCGGTAGCGTTTTTCAAAATATCTACATTCTTGTCCATCACTGCGGCGTTGTTCAGTCTCCATAATCTTATTTACCATTAATCTAGTTAAACCTTATGCGTTTGGCTGCAAGCGAACATCAGTGAATATCTTTGACGATAGCTAAACTTGTGAGAAATCAGTACGGGAGCATCTAGAGGTACCTAATGCGGCTAAATCCCAAAAATTTATAACATTCCGTATAAGAAAGGTATTATATTCTATTAGTCTAAAAATAGATTATGTAACTCAATAGAGCTTCTTAAATTGTTTCTAGCAATATTATTACAGTAAAGGTCTACAACACTCATACTCAAAGATCTTCATTTTGCCCTTCTCTAGTCAAATAGCACAAAGGAAAGAAAAAGAAAGTTTGGTTTGACAAACTTGTTGGACTACGCTACTATGACATAATCGAAGGTCGTTGTCACTTGACTTGGTTCAAGAGCGGCCAAACCCCGCGGTAAGTGATTTTATTTTGATTCGGAAATTTAAAGAATGTACGAAAATACATAATTGAATGACATAATAAGTTATAGTTCAAGTTTTGGGATATAATTACTTTCTTACACAATCATTTTTGTTAAATACCAAATAAAAATTTTATAGTCAATCATCTCTTCCCAAACAAGAGATGATTGACTATGCACCCCCAGCCACAATTAACCTCCCGAGACCAGTCCGATGAGGATTAACTTGTAGATTTTTCTTTGTGTTTTAACTAGTTGTCGCGGAAAAACAATAAATATTATATTCTATTCTATTCTAAATAGATAAAAGTTCTTAGTGATATTAAATGATTTGGATTATCAGCAAGGCCGACCACGGGCCGGCCCGCATGACCGAATAACCCACGAATCTGACAAGGGCAAAGGGCCCAGTCATGACTTCAGTCTAAAACTCTCGTTATCAGTGCTTGGAGAACAATGTATAACTGGAAAAAATAAAGCTGCATAGGAATAACTATAGTTCCGAAAATCCCCATAAAAATAATGGGAACCAAATAACCTATCACCATAAGTCAGAAGGATTTGATCTTTTTGAACGTCTCGAACAAATGGGTGCCCCACATATAAATTGAAGAATGTGAGATCAGTTTGATTTATTAGGAAGGAAACTCATAGGACTGAAGCTTAGTTCAGTATACTAGTGATATGGTTTTCTTCATTGAAAATAGTGATATGGTCAATAATGTTTTCTATTGTGATGAAGCCACTTGAAACAACATTACGAAACACACATCAAGATCAAGGCGGACCCTTTGCAGTAAACATTGCGAACCATACTACAGACAATATAGGATATGGATGTTGTCAATGAAAGTATTTTGTTTCCCGCCCCAACCCCGGCCCCAGCCTCAGCCTCAGCCTCAGATCCTCAGATCCTCAGTTCCTTACGGATTTAGAGACTTCTGCGCTAACCACAAGGCTCAATCACCTGCTTTCTATATATATTTCGATATATTGCTTTAAACGTGACTATCAAAGAAACCTATATTACATCGGTGTTGGAAAATTTATGACTAAGGAGGATGAAGTGAGACGAAGGGACCATAGGGAGCCAGGACTCCATAGCACAGCACCTGCGGAGCGGAAGCGGCAGATCATAAAGTAGCAAGAATTCTTTCTTCGGGGCGGATTCGTGATCCGCCGCCTCCTATTAAAGTTTTTTATTGTAGGAACGGTTCAATCTTCTGAATTTTACCGGCAAAACAAAACAAAAGTCGCGTTAGCGGTTCGGTAACGTTTTTGAGCATCGTTTCGGAGCGTAAATATGATGGGCACGCCCAAAACTCTATAATATACTGGTAAATACAGGGAATCAAAAGTTTTCGTTAAAAATCAATTATTCCTAGATTACAATATGATAGTTTGCACTTTGACTTTTTTTTGACACATATCCCTTTTAAGAAATACATATATAATGGGAGTAACACGGAACGAGTTCGCTGGCTTCTTATTTGAGATATTGAGGGCCAAGTAGCCATATGATCTATTCCAGAATCAGGATCTAAAGTGATCTGGTATAGTCTACGGACAAATCTCATGTAGTTTAAAGTTCTATTTATTATAGACCTTTAATCCGTCGATAACGATTCATCCGTCGACTATAGTAGGTAGCTGCGTGTTATACATCGTTTCAATGAGATGTTCTAAAAATATAGCGTAAGAATAGTAAAAATACATTTGGCACTCGGTAAAAGATTCAAGGAAAGACGCAGTTGCCTAGTTCTTTAAGATCGAAATTGTGTTTCTGACCAGCCAAGTTGCCTATGAATGTCTGAAAAGTTGGAATAACGAAAGAAAAATGTTTCGATTCCATGATACTCAAGGAAAAAACAATTAGAAAAACATAGTCTTTCTCATTAGCTTACAGAAATCGTACAGAATCTTGCTCATTATCTCTGAAAATACCTGATCTATCAAGTGAAAACAGCTTAAAACTACATAATACTGCAAGTGGGACTGTTCATTAACAATTTAACAATCAAAGGCTTTTTTTGACTTGATTGTCCCTGACTGTCGTGATGTCGACCTGCCATTGGACCGGGGTCGCCGAGAAAGGGCCCGGTTCGCCAGCGAGCGCATGAAAGACACAATTAAGCACCGGTACGGGAGTGTAATAAACACACCGAGATGACAGTTCCGCCACTATAAAAAGGTGACAACTCTAGTATGGAGACACACAAAAACGCCACTTTTTCATTGTGGCATAGTAGCCGCCGTTTGATGGCAAAAACGGCCGATCGCAAACCTATTCTTCTGCCATTTCGTTTTCCTTTTTAAGAGTGTAATAGGGTTTTCTGCCACGGCAAAAAACTATACTGACCGGAAGGAAAGCAACTTTTTAACTGTTTTGTGTTTTTCATTTTCAATCTTTTCGAAAATAATTTCTTCTGGAAAAGATTAAGAAAGGCATTTAGATTAAAATGAATGTGCTTTTCAAGAAAAGGTTTCTGTTCCTTAAATTTTCCATTTATGTTTTTATAACACCGCTGCTACCAACAATAGTGCGCTGTAAACAGACCCTCCAGCGAGCCGGGCCCTGAAAAAAGTCGGCGGGCCGGGCCGGGTCGGGCCGGTCCCGGGCCCAAGTTGTATGGTCTCCCTGTAAAATTGCATTATTATAATATCTGTACCTAATTTAATCAAGTTATCATTTTCCGAGACTGACTACAAATCTTTTCACATTTTTCCACACCAGTTTTAAAAGATCGCGATTAAATCTGGCTATGCAAATCCCGAGTGCCGATCGCCTATTATTCACCTTTGTATACCAATTTCACCTGAAATTTACAACCATCCGCAAAGCAATTAACTAACCAGCATTTTTGCTTTATGAAACTTTTCTTCTCTCCAAATACTTAAAATTCTTTCAGAATGTTGCGGGTTCTCTTGATTTCGCAAATTGTTGCCACGGTTGTCGCCCAGGTCAACAATGGTTTTCTCCGGGAAGGCCTTCAGAACGTGGTACTGCACGGAGAACCACATTTAGTGGCTAGAAGAATCCTCAGAGGACCTACTGTAAGTTACTCAATACTGCAACAGTTCACATTCACAAAAAACACAGACATATCTAAAACCTAATACATATTTTATTGAATCATTTATCAACTTATTTGAATATTCCAGAAATCCTGTTTACTTTTTAATGAAAAATTATTTTAGCACCAACTCCGACAAACCATCGAGGGCCGTGAGGCAAATTGGGCCGTAGACGGTGGCCGTACTCCAGTAAATGTAATGTATGCAGATGGAGATGTACAGGGTCAACAAATCATGGTTTACAGGTACTTAGAATTAACACAACTAGGAATACAACTATAGTCGGATTCAAAACGAATAATGGAATGTAGAAAATAATTTTCAAGCCAAAACTGCTTGCACGCAATTGCTTTTTGCTTGTAAATATTTTTCTACACTCCATTATTCGTTTTGAATACGACAAAACCTCTAAACACTTTTATACGTACTTCTTGAAAACAACTAATAATCAAAAAAAATACAACACTTGGGATTCTAACCGGTCTTCTGTGGGCTTTTTGGCCGTTACGCAATTCCAAAAAACGCAAATAAAAAATGTTCTTTCATTAGGATTTGTAAGAATCAACTTTAAAAAAGACCTAAATCTACAATAGAAAAGGAAAATCTTTGAGGTAAAGATTAAAACTTCGTTTTTAGACACGTTCTCCGTCCTGCTCGTCTGATTTTCAACGACGGTCAGGAGAAGATCATCCACCAATGGGTGCACAACGAGGATGTTTCCGGAGGTCCAACTGGTCCCCAACAATTCCAAAGCTCCGCCCCAGCCCCTCAGATGCCTCAGAACACCTTCGCACGTCAACCTTTCGAAGATTCACCTCCATCTGTCGGGCCACCACAGGTCGTTCACGGTGGAGAAGTCAGGAATGATGCTCAGTGGATCGCTAACGCCGACTCTCTGGAACGCTCCAAACTAATGAGACAACATTGGTTTGATGATCTCAAGCACAAGCAGTAAATTTTATTAACACCGCGAAGTCTTTCAAATTTTATTTCACAACATTCCGTCGCTTTCTTTCATTTTGAGTCTTTTTTGTATTACTTTAGTGTCATTTGTATAGGTATTGTTAGATTTTTCCAAGGTAATGATGTATTCATTTCGTTGAACAAGAACGTTGAATATCAATGCGCCCAACACTGTAAAACTGTTCCCGAACCGTATTTCGCACCTGGTCAGAATACCTCTGATACATTGTTCAACCTGTTTCTTTCAAGCGGAAACAACAAAAAGTTATATATAATTGTAGTATACGTTATATTTTCTCCCAAAATTGTCAAACCATCTCTCAATAACCAAAATGCTACCTTACTTATAAGATACTCCTCAACAAGTACCGTGTATAGCAACCTATCACTGCCTCATTTTAATAAGAATTGTATATTCACTGATGTTTTTGTAATAAACGTGTAATAAACATTGAAGTTCAATATTGGTAAAGCTAGGACATCATGGGATATATTCTGAGCGAGGTATTTGAATTTCTTCGGACCATTTGGATTCTTTTTCTAACGATACCAAGTCCATAGTAAGTAAAATAGTCTTACACTGGGAGTAGCTCATATTCGTGCTACTTCTTATAGTAGAACCGGGGGGTAAAAATTATTGTCTAACCATAAGATATACATGGAAATGAAGGTATATTTGCATTCTGCAGGCCCCGTACGCGTAAAATGCATGTAGGTGCGGTGTTAAAAATTAAACTATCGAGATTACACGACGGTATTACTCTTGAATCCGACTATATTAGTTCTTACTAATATATAATAATAATAATAATATTTATTGCCAGATTCGCAAATCACATTTTGTTGTGTACTTCATTTGCGCTGGGTAATCATGTTTCTGAATATTCTGGGCTCGTCTCTCGCAATTCTTATTCTTCTTATTCTTATTCCCACCCTAAGCCGTCGGATTCCTAATATTACTAAAATAATATTCATCATAAGCGGCGTGTGTCTAAAGAACATATGCTTCTTTATGGGTTCGCAAACCACAAAGGAACCTGTTTCAGTGTGTTGGAGACTAAACAATCACATTGTTTAAAACGAAAACTTTACAACCGTTTATTTATGATCGCCTATGGAAACGTTTTGTTACAGCGAAATTGATCGATGTAGAAAATATCAGTTGTAAAAAGTCTCATACTACCTATAACTATGCTTTTTACCCACAATGCGGTAGTTTCTGTTCAAATATATTTTAAACTTCGTTCCTCAATGCTGGACGTATTATATTCAACAATGAAGAGTAGACAACATTAGTTGGTTGGAGCGAATAAATGAGACGAGGGGAACCATAGGAAATGGGACTTTATACACTGTACTCAAGGAGTGGAAGCAGCGAATCATAAGAAATTTGCAAAAATTCTTTATTCGGGGGGATTCGAATTTTGAAGCATCGACCTCTAGCTTATGAGGCGAAGCTTCTAACAACTGGGACACATCGCCCCCGAAATACCAATAAAGAAAGTTTCATTTAAACACTGAGGGGTAAAACCAACACTGCTTGAAGTTAAATTCCATAAATGTTAAGAGCCCAAAGGTAGAGATGGGCGCCGGTTGCCGATAAGACGCCTTCTTGCCCAGGGTCGAATGAAAACTTTTTCTGGTAACCACCTTATCCATCTGAAGCAAACCTATACAACACGTTTATTAGTGATAAAGAATCGATGTAATTGTGTACAATAGATGATTGTATAATATCGTAATTTGAAATGTAATGAAAATTATTCTGGAGTCAACTTTTTTAGAAAAATTGAAATTGAGGGCTGAATAAATGCGAATCTTTAGAAAGAGGGGTCAAATGGTTATAGCACAATTATCAAATCGAGATCAGAAAATGTGATTCGTGTTGAAAACTTGAAGTTTCGACGAGATTCAAATCATCATGAATTCACCGAAACCAAATCTAGTCAAAACGAAAAAAGTAGAAATTTTGAAAACAGAAAAAAAAACTGAAAAAAATACAGCCTAAACGAGAAGACTAGACGACAGATATGAAATGCACTGGTTCCAGTATTTAAAGCAATTTGGATAGAAGAGACTAGAAAATTATTAAAAATTTTAACATGACGAGAAATAACATAAAATTGTAAACTAGTATATATATATTACAACTCTGGAGGTCTATTTTTGGTGGAACGCTTGGTTTTGATTTTGGGTGGTCTGACCAAAAGCGTCGGCAAACGAAAGATCTATGTGTTGGAGGGGTTGGGCGGGTAGCTGAGGCCGAAATCCGGGACCAAGAAGGGTCTCGACGTCACCGGGAACACCGTCGAGAGCTGAAGCGGAGAGGATGGAAGCCAAATCGTCGCTCCTAAAATATCAATAACAGTTAGACTATTTTAGGATCTAATGTATATCTCTGTGGAATAAGATGTTATTTGTACAATCAATGTAATCTATGTTTAGTAACAACATTCACAGACAACTTGAGGAAGTGATATTCACAAAAAGTAATATTAAACATTTTGTTTATCTTGAAAATAATTCAATTTAGCCGTGTGATATACTAATTTCTAGACAGTTTAAAGACTCTTTGGAAATAAGTGATAGAGGATAGTCGTTGCTGGAAAGACTAATACTAGATAGGAAATAATAGCTAAGGGAGGTGTTTTAACATCAAGTGTGATAGGGAAAATGAAACTTTCTGTATTGACAAAGTCGAAATGGCAGCTTGTTGGGGAAAATTGGACACCAAAATGGGCAACTCAGGCCCAGGGCTGCGTATAGGACGGCCTGCTTGGGTCCCATTGGTTCAGTTCAACCGTCATGCCAAATTGAACAGAAGTGAATGTTTTAAAGTGTTTGGTAAAGGTTTTGGTAAACAATGTGATGTCACAGGCCGGCCTAGCTCCTTCTCTTCAAAATGTGGGCCTAGACTGGCCTTTAAAATACGCAAAGATTCTCAGACCCACTGGCGTAAACTTGGGCATTTCAATAGTCAGTTAGTCAGTTAGAAAAACCACCCCGGTGAGAATTTTACAGGCCGGTCCGTCCAAAAATTTGGAATCGCAGGTCTGATCATTCCCACAACACCGTTTTTAAAACTAATGAAACTCGCAGCATAGAAAAATTCCGTAGTGGAAATATTTTGAAAAGACAATCGACACGACATATAAAAGTTAGTGAAGCCAACCTTTTTACACAACGGCCGGAATGTCGGACAGCATAGTATGGACATCTTATATACATAAATAAT